>JAQFYZ010003837.1:0-12487 GCA_034695085.1 Cylindroiulus punctatus | reverse complement strand
CCCCCCCCCAAAAAAATGAGAAAATGTGGTGATGTAATTTATGTACGCTCCCTTTCTGGAAAACGTCTTCAATCGAGATTGCTCCTGCTTGTGATACCACGTTTCCACCTGAATGAACGACGATTGGTGTAGGGTGATTGCCTAGCAATAATTTAGGAATCACAATGCAAAAATTGAAGCGTTTCCACGGCAAACCCACATTTCGCGTTGCGTGACGGGATTTGTAAAGTTGCAAAGAATTCAGTCACAGCCAGGTGCTTCTCCTTTATTTATATAAAATAGAATCAGTAATTAGTGTGCACGCGAGAGCACCCACAGTGTGGACCCATACATAGTACATTGAAGAAATAATGTATATTTTACAGAGCATAGGCAAACAAATGGCATGCAGAATACATTTTGTGAGAGTTCATTAGATTAGAATTTAATACACTGTCTAGAACCTAGGTTCAGGTAAATTACAAGGAAGTAAATGCTTACGGTAATAAAGCGCAGTTTGCTACAGGGTGTTCGTGGATTTCGCGTCCACTTACTTCATATGTGCGAACGCCAGATTTTAAAGGTAATAAGTCAACATTTCCTGTAAGGAAAAGACATATACCTGATGCATTTTGAAACGAATTTCAAGATGTGTGTTGATTGAGACATAAATTTATAAGATTGCGTTGTGGAATGCATTGGGAAGCCTATGTGTTCCACAATGTTCCTAGGAATGCATTTCATCTGTATTGCAGAATGCACTTTATGATATGTAAAGGCGAATGCTTTATTAAATGCATTCTACACAATATTACAGGTTCAACTACACAATTCAACTAATTATGTTTGGATCACGATTAACTTTGGGTCAACATTCCTTCAGTGTTTCCACCAAAACATGAATTGCTGGTTCGGCCACCAATCACAATTCAAAATTCCGGTGGAAACGTATATAGTATGAGGCCAATAGGAATCGCTGGAATCGTTTTGTCGTACACTGGGTTCCCGCAGACCTGGAAAACCTGCAATTGCTAGGGAAATTAGAATGCCATACATCAGTCGGGAGAATTCTGCGAATCAATGCATTTTACAGTAACTGTAGTCTACAGCATGCATCTACAGGGCTCACACATCCAGGAAAAACCTGCAATATCAGGGAATTTGATTCTCCATTTGATTCACCCTGATCGATGTGGCCATTACACATTTGTGAAGCATCAAAAGAAGTTCAGTTAGACATAGCCTACTGTATTTCACAATGTGTGCGCATGAACGGGGCATAAATATATTTCTGTACTCGTACAATATAGCCATCAGGGGAATTAACTGTTCTAGCTGTCGCAAAGTTTTTTTTTTTTTTTTTTTTTTTAGTGTGTGTGTGTGTGTTTTTGTAGCTACCCTGACTAACCTAAAAACGTAATTTCTTAATTTACGCAATCATTTACGCAACACTACGTCTACGAGCCGTTAGAAGTCCACGTGCAGTGTCTGTGGCATAGTCGTTCAGTGAATTTTAAAATATAAACTACTGTAGATAGAAGTAATACGAGGATCTGAAATAGCTTTTACAATTCAGGCCAACATCGCGCTTTCAATAATACGATACAGTTTGGTGGCATTCTGGTCAAATGTATAATATTTTAAGTTACCCTTGCATTAAATTTCAACAGTAACCTACTAAATTGCAGTATAAAACGATATGCCAATTAGCGTTATTGTATACCCACGATAAGCCACGGTCGAGCCAGGTCATTCGCGAATAATTTCCAATAACTTTTTCACGCAAATTTAGCACTGGTTAAAAATTCATTATAAACAAAATTACTAATGCACGCAAACGGGGACGCAAACGAGAGAGCCGTAGTCGAAACCTATTATACTAACATATCCATTAATTTTAGCTATGTTGAATTATTTAAGGGAATGTATATGCGCGCTTGGCAGTGCGGAAAAACAAGATAATCTTCCATTCTTAACCTAAAAAATTACAGCGCCTAATGACCATTAGCGTTTCATCGCTGAGTTGCACGCACAGTTTGCAAAAATACGTGTATTTTGCGGAACGTAAGCAATACAGTAAATAATTGGCCGCCTCGAATTGCTCCAGGAAATCGCAGTATTTTGCAAGAAACTGTCTGTTGAAATTGATGAAATACTGCATCAGACAATTTGCAGTCAAGTTGTTTCTGCGATTTAAAAAAATATGAATTAAAAATAAATGTTTGAAATGAAATGCCATTGGCGTGGAAATTACAACAAATCTATATCTGAATTACATTAAAATTCCTTTATTTTATTCAAATGCACAGCTGCTTCTTATCGATGAGTCTTGTATTAATATTATAGATAGACTTCTTCATCCAGTTATGTTCTAAGGTTTTAGTTATGTCAATAACGAAAGCATTACTCGCGTTATAGATGTGCAGACGTTATCATTTATAAAGATCTTTTCAGAAAGATTTTCAAAGTAGGATTTCTAGCGCTTGGGCACCTGTTGGCAGGATACGTAAGACGGTATAGTCTTGTATAGGGCATGATCGTCGTCATTGATTAAAAGCAGCGGATGGAAGAGGCATTGCTTGCATGAAATATTTAGGGCATTGCCTCCACCAATAGTCACGTGGCTGCCATTGACGTAATAACAACCGCAGGGTCGGCAGACTTAACGTATATACGGGAAGTGACATTTCCCACGTTATAAAACTTAGGGCTTTGGCTATCGTACTAGATGATAATCCCCCCACAAAAAAATTCGACGTTTGTGAACTTTATGCCATTATATTGGAAACGGTTAATTGGAACTATATTAAGTAGTTGCACATGAGTGGCCTCGGGAAAATGCCGCTAATCCACTGCATATTGAGCCAGGTCGATCTACATATAGTTGATATAAATAAACATTTTTATCTAGCTGTTGAAAACGTTAACATTATGGTTAGATGCACGCAAACAGGCATGCACGAGCGTGCATGATGTATTTAGCATCGAATATCAATTCTGTTTACATGCAAACTTTGAGATTCCTTAATTTAAGGCGTGCATGCAAGCCTGATTGTCCTACCTTAAATCTACTTGAGTCTACTTTGTTTGAGAATCGGCATGGGATTGTTCGATTCAAGTCACCTCAAATCAAGCAAAGTTAATCGCTGCAAATAGCATAAAAGAGTTTAAACCGGCTTAGCTTGAGATGAGCACGTCACTTCCTACTTCCTGTAATCATGGTAATTTTAATGCCAGATGCAGCGAAGATGGAGGACATGTTGCGTATTTGTTTAGCAAATTTGGCAATAGGCCATAATTCATAAATAAATTTAAAATTAAACACAATGCAGTGAGTGTTTTTAAAATGTATTATAACCACAATGGTGCACAATATTGCATTTGCATTTTGTTATGGAAAACTGCAAAGAAATTCACGAAATTGTGTTCAGTTGTTGCGAATGAGGAAGTTTCCTTGCAATGCACGAAAAGCTCCCCCTGGGAGAATCTTCACAGCGTTGCACATGCGGAAGTAGGTGTTTGCACTGCACTAGGAGTGCGTCACTGCGCCAGCCTAACAGACTGAGGAAGTACCTCTCAATTACCCTTCATCATTTAGCGAATATTGTGTTCGAAGCATTCTAGATGAAACGACAACCAGCTCGTATGAAATGGGTGCAGGCGCTAACCTAGCTCACAAGTATCAGTTTAGCTCGTTTCAACACTAGCTACGTGGAATGCAAAATGGCGATATAAGAGACGAATTCAGCCATCCCCTTAACAATGAATGCAATCTCCAAGTGAAATCCCAGTTTATAAGGAGATCAACGCTATTTAATAACCCCGGCATCGCTGCTGGGGGAGGCACCATTTCTAGATAATTGCTACTAGCATAAATAAGCAATGAGCGTTATTTTTAGAGCTGCAAAAAGATGGTCCAGAATGCAAAAAAAAATCAATGGCGTCCTGGGCTGCCATTTTCATTTTGATGTTTGCAGCGTTGCATCCCCGCACTGAACTCATGAATGAGAGGCGGGTGAATGGAATCGATTAGAAGTTGTAGTAGGATGCAGGAAGATGAATCGGCAAGTCGGCCGCCTGGTGGCGACCAGACGCACCACTCATCTGGGTCATATTGACACATTTCATTCAAAACGTTTGCGTCAAGACCTGGATGCTATTTTTAGATCTCGGAATAGTGACCTGACAAAAGGAAATGCGCACGAAATGGGATTTTTCAGCTCCTGCTCCTACGTCACCAGCGGTGAACTGTTGAACTGATTAGGTTGCTGAAGATGCGAAACAATGTAGGGCACGGGGAGGGAATTGTCTTAGGCAAAAATGCAGTCGAACCAGCTAGCATCTCATCGAGTTTCCATAATGCCCGCGTAGGCCTTCTAGCTTCTGACCAGAAAGGCCATTTTTAGCCCCGTGTTGGCTTCTGACCAGCATTGCCATTTAGCATCGACGATGAATGTTGTCCCTAAGCTGGTTAAGATGGAGGAAGCCTTTCTGCAGAAAGTGCATCATCGAAAAAAAATGTGCAATAAACTGACTTGTAATGAAAGGCATGGTGGCGTTCGAGAGAGCCAACCATGCAACAGAGAAAGATTATCGCCCAGATGTAATGGTTTTTTATGAGGTTCCCTCTTCGCAGACCTCAGTAAAGGCATGTATTACATGCACCTAGCTCCGGTTAATATTGCGACGTATATATTGTATTGAGTTTTAACTGGGGATATTGAAATTGAATTGAAACCCATTAACTCAAAATGACTTGGCAATGGAGTCGTATCAATGCATGGTGGCCACTTACTGGAAGTACATGTATATACAGTAGTTTTTTTTTTATTAATATGCAAGTGCTATTAAAAATCAAAACTATAACCATTAACAAATTAATTAGCAGTGTTTTACAATGCCCTCTATCGGCTTTATAGAACAGATTTACTGCTCGTAATGCACAAGAATGAAGTTTCTCTGAAAGCTTGGTTAGGATTCTTCATATAATGAAATGCTCTCATCAAGATTGCACTATTGAGTGCTTTAAATTATAAATGCACCATAATTAATAAGTTGCCTAGAAAATGTCGTGAATTGTTGCATGCTTTGGAATTGTGAAATATACGAGCTCGTAATTTTTGACGCTATTTTATATACAATTTATACATAAAGGCGATAAACTCAAAGCATTAAAAACAGAATTCCTGTTCGGGTTCATGCTATCATGGTTTTCATTAGAAATTGAAGATGGCCCACCCAATAGCAGCAAAATTGCATACAGATGATGACTCTGGAAATATTGATTTTAAAAATCCAAATAGTGTTGATTTCAGCTGTCTTTGGCGAATATAGACGTATTCAATATCTGCAGTTTATTAAAATAATCTACATACATGTATACACTGCACCTAGTAAGCTTAGCGCAATTTATACGAGGGCAAAAGCTGTGGGCGAACCACTTTTAGTTAATGCTAACTCTTTAAGCAGATGAACCCTAAATGAACATCTGTGTGGGGTATATTTGCAACTCAGACAGAAGACAAAAAACTAGCCTGGTAATCATTGTCATGTCCATGTATGGAGATATTTATGAATGAAGACTGCGTAATTTCCCCAATGAATGTCCCCTCACATTGGCCAATGCCATTTGCAAGCAGTGTGGCGCCTCCACCCTCGTGTCGTTTTTTTCCTGACTATATTTTGCTGAAAACGTGCTTCAAATTACTTAAACAAGACAATGAAGCAAAGAAGCACACCCACGAAGAGCAGCCTTCATTACGATTTCCATTATTTCAAGATAATCATATTTTTCGAGATATTCTCATATTAATAAAAAAATTATCTAATCTTAGAATTCAAAAGCAACTAAGAGCTCAGATACGAATACTTTAAATGTGCAGCCTCATACATAAAATATTCTATGATGTGCATCATTACATGTAAATCTGATTCATCCTTTGCCTTTCAGGTACTGGTACTAAAATTAAACAAGGAAGCGCCGTACAAGAAAGACATCTTCCGAGCCCCTGGTCACCAAGGAAACATGAAAAAATTGATCCATTTTTTACAGAATGGCCGTTTAGTTAATATTGACAACTTTTCCGTCTACACTATTGCCTCAGTATTGAAGGTATTTGCAAAAATACCCCGCAGAAGTCGATTTTATTCCCCCTTGGATTGTACTGAAAAAATCATTATTTTTCAGAAATTTCTACGTAAACTTCCGGGTGGAATTTTTGGACCTGAAAGGGAGGAAAATCTCTTCCGATTAATTGATTCGGATAACCAGGAGGAACAGTGGAATGAAATTCATCAGTATGTAATTTCAAGTCGATCATTTCAATGTGAACTTTTAACGGTTTTAACTAACATTTTTTTTTTAAATTTCAGATTAATAATTACTATGCCAGTATTTGCTCAACACTTACTGGTCCTTCTGTTTGGCACATTCCGTGTAATTGCTACAAGCGCTGAGCGTGCTCAAACGGGTATGACATCAGAAGCACTGGGAGTAAGCGTAGCACCGAGTTTCTTCCATTCCTGTGTCAGTAATGGCAAGCAAGCTAAGATGGAGGATGTGATGAGGTTTAAAGTAAGTTCACATTTTTGACAACTTGAAGAAATGCATTCAGGACATTTTTGTACAATTATGTATAATTATGTATCATTGGCATGCTTCACACGATTACTAACACCACATTTACAACTTAATTGTGAAAATAAAAAACTTTCAAATGAAATGATGCTTCTGACAAGTTGGGGCTTATGCCATGTAAACTGTCACATATTATGAAATCGAAGATACTGGTACGTGTTACAGTAGGAAACACATTGGCATCAACCGTTTACACCTCTTGCACACATTACATTGGTAAAATGTAAACATACATGTAGATATAACTTCACTTGTATTTGTACAGAAATCACATACATCGCATTGAGATTCCGTCCTTTCCAAATTAGGGCATGCATGTACAATTACATGCATTTGAGTACGTAGCAGTTTTTTATTTTTGTTATGCTAACCAGTAAAATCAGATGCATTTTCACACATTATAAATACATCATAAAACCGGTTTAATTCCATGTTTGGGAAAATTAATATCCATTGACTTTTTAAGATGGATTTTTTGGATTTGAAATCTTATCTTAAAGATTGTTTTACTCTTATTTTTCTCCTCACACATAAAGGCAGAAATTGATGTAAGTACACTGTGATGTGCTGTTGTTCAAAAATGCTGTGTTGTGTGAATGTTTGATGGTACCTGTAGCCTAGATTTGACATTCTAGTTGTTAAATTCACGGTAACGTCATGGTGTGAATGAAGTAGTAATTTCTGATTCCATGTTGTGTTTTTCACTAATGTTATTCTCTGACGTATCTTCGCACTTTGTGATCCTAATTTTATTTTACACACATAAATGTCCGCAAAACATTGTAGGTTATATGGGCACCTAGTGCATATATTCGAGAATACATATTTTTTTGTTATGTGCATTTTCTAAGGTACCAGTGAGTGGTTAATTTCAAAACCGTAATTGAATTAGAATTACGTTTTGAAAACCAATTTTTCACACTACGTATCTAGCTCATAGTGATTTTGGTTTGTTACAATTATTATAACTGCGTTGTTAAATAGATCAACCATTATTAGCGCTTTTTTATTGTCTCACATCCAAACATAGGTAACGAAGTCAGTCAAATACAACAACACTAATCAGTCTTTTGGTGACACTTTTTCTTACTCAATAAGGGAGATACAGTAACATCAAATCTTTTTAGTTTTATCTACTGAGTGAACACAAATGCCTTAAGTCATTAGGAAATTAAAAAAAAATACTGGATATATAAACAAAAAAAGGCTATTTTAATTTTTTTATGGTTTATATCGCTTTTAACCAGGTAAGCTACTAGGAAGGTTATTTTTAGCAGTAATTACAACAACAGCTAGGACGATTCCAATATAATGTATATTTTACTCGTATTACATTGCATGTTTTCAGTCATCAACTGTTGCATGCAATGGAGTTGAAGGTAACCCCATAAAGAACTCTGCCCTGTTTCATTCCACAGATTGCAACTAGAATAATGAAGTATCTGATTGACAATTTTGGCGTCACGAATTTGTATGGGCGAGAGAATTACGAGTATTATGCACGAATCACGGGAAGGATATTGAAAGTGGATGACGAATGGATTTTTGCATTTCGATATCCGCCAGAAACGACAGCTTCGAGTAAGTAGCCAGAATCTTATTTAGAAAATTGGCATCTATTTCTGTCATTTCAATAGTTTTCCTTGCAGGAGAAGAAATATTGGAAGCCCAACAAAGGTTGCTACAACATGAAGCTGATAGATGGGGGCTAGCTTTTAATCAAAGAGGTGAGTTTTTCCTTGTTTACATTCCAAGCATAGATATTCAATTAGAAATTTGGCTAATGCCAAGCCTGGGAGATTAGGAAACTGAAAAAGAGACCTTTGAATTTTCGCTACATTTGTTCGCATATCTCTTCACAGCTTTAGCAACTCAAGAAGAAAGTCAAAGTACTCCAGCGCTCAGCCATTTACCAGAAATTGGTGAAGCAAGTACAAGTGGTTTAGGGGCCACGGCCATTCCTCATAGCGCCTCGAGGGAATCCCATACCCGGTCGAGTGTATCATTAGTAGAAAGTGAACTTTTTAAGGTAAGTTTACACGTGAAACTTGGTAATTATTATAGCATAGTGGTATGGAATCAAGGAAGTTGACAACAGGTTAAACAGATTAATGCTGTCCATATTAATACAATTTTACATGTAGATACTTGGATATACATGCATTTCAATAAGTTTCAATAAATAACGGGGTTCAGATTTCCAGCATGCATGCAGATTATTCCCAAAAGTACTTAAATACACGTGTACTTGTGTATAACCATCATCACTTGGTTATGAAGAGAAATTTGCTTGCAGATTTTATGAAGACTTGCATTTCTAAAACTAAGATTTTTTGGTGTTTGAGTTTCTCGATTTGTTGTTGACAAATTTGCCCAAATAATCCGTGATGAATCCCAAACATGACATCGACAGGAAATTGTACCAAATTCGGTTAGAAACCGTTTGATTGCAACCGCTTGCGCGTGTAACAGATAGTGCAAATGTTTAGCATGACTCGTTTGCAAAGCATACTATGTAGAAGTACTATTTAAACTCGTAGTATTTTGCATTAATTGCATAGTTGCAGTTGTTTGAAGAAGTCTAACTTAGCTTTTTTATTTTTTTTCCCCACCAAATTTCTTTTGTGAAATCTCCGTTTAACTAATATTTTTGTCGAAAGCATTCCTTTAATACAAACTACGTCTGTTATTTCTCATCCTAATTTCGTTTTCTGTACTAATAACTCGATGTATTTAATCAGCATGCAGCCAGTCACGAGCAAAATTCAAAAGGCACATCAGTTTATATGAGGCGAGCTGTTGTGGAATCTCCTCGTTTTTAAGCCATTTAACACTTTTGGAATCAAAATTAATTCCGACAACGAATTCCTGTCAGTAACATATTTTCTGCGAGCTACCTCGGCTTCGATATGCTTATGTAGGCCAAGGATTGTGTGCTATATATCCACAACAGGTTCAATCAGTCCAACAAATCAAAATGCTTGACAGTTGGGTGTTCAAAACCCCATTTAATAAACCATGGATTTTAAATTTCTAATTGAATTTTTATTTGCACAATTGTCGCAATTATTCAGTCACAAATTATCAGTCTGCACGTGCCTGACATTGCATCTTATAACTGTTATTGCACATAGAAAATGGAGCACTTACTAGTTTTAACACACTCCTGGATAGCACAAATCACGGATGGCAACTTGAAAAGCATCGGTCCACTGCGCTGGCCTTTTGAATTTTGCTGGGAACTAATTAACCAACTGCATTCTTTTTCACGTTTTCGTTTCTCCTCTTCACTTTTTTCGCTTTCCTTTCGCTTTAACCACTGCCACACATCCTTATTGTTGACACGGCGGTTGTACGGTTTCAGGGGACTTCTTCTTCTTCTTCTTCTTCCTCTTCGTCGTCTTCCTCCCACAGCCATAGGATCACTTTGGACGAGCTGAAGGCCATTAATCGTTACGCGGAGAGCACTAAGAGCTTGTCCTACCTTCCACAGGTGCACGAACGTCAAACGGCCCGTATGCGCACCCGCTCCGAGTGGTTCCTGTCGTCGCCCACCCCCACCCGAATCTACGTTGTCCCCATTGAGTTCGAGGACAGTGGCAGCAAAGTGCTGCGGAGCGAAAGCTTCGGCAGCAACGGCAACCACCACGGCTCCAACGGTAGGGAGAACGGTTCCAAGCAGCCGGTCAGGAGGACGTCCAGCAAGGACAAGAGGCTGCTCAGGAGGAGTTCCAGCAAGAGTAAGAAGGACAAGGAGAATGGCAGCAAGGCCGTGTCGGTGGAGGTCCTCCACCACGAGAAGAGCGGAAGCCCCCGCAGAGGCTCCGCGCCGGGAAGCGTTCTCGTAGCTCAGGCCGCATCCTCTCCTTCCAGGGCGCAGTCCACCAAGAGTGTTCCTGAACTGGACTGCCCCGAATCCGAGGCCCAGGCCGTCCCAGTCACCTTGTCTTACAAACCCAGGATCTGAGTGCTCGGGCGCAGAAGGTGAACTACTTATCTATAGAGGACCATGCAGGAGTTGCGTGTCAAAGGGCATTGAAGAGATGGCTCACACACCCCCATTTCAAAAGCGTGAAAGACCAACGACGCGGCGCATTTCTTCCAGTTTCAGTGAATTTCAAGATCGCATCTAACAATTGAAGATATCGTTTTTATGCTCTTTTTAAATTTTGTACGCAGTTTTTTATCTCCACAGAAATGCACACGCACAACAGGCAAGGATTTGCTCCAAACCAAAATTACATTTTTCAAACATAAATGGTAGAGGTGAGATCAGCCTTGTAAGGATGAAGTTCTTAAACTCTTCTAAGGATTAGACTAGTTAAAACACCTGGTCTTTAAAAGGTTGATCTCGACTGCCAATTAAGCTCGGGAAATCCTAACCTGCAAAGCACTACTCGTTCGGCAATGACTTAAAAGGTTTGATGGATAGATATGGACTGGAGACGATTCTTGCTTCGAGTTTGGAATTTCCCTTACTTCAAAATGTGTAACACAGCCGATATTAATCATTCTTAATCGCCAATGAAAATGGTTGTTTTTTTTTTAGACAAAAGTGTACTGTACAATGTACACCCAAATGCGTCGTTTAATTAATGGAGCTCCAAGTATTATGTCATCGTCTTGATGGCAAATGATGACTCGAGTGAGTGATAGTTCAAAAAATATACATCACATTTAAAAAAAGAAAAATTCCGTTTCAGTTTAAATTCTTTGGGTCAATGAGTGTCATCACTGAGGGAGTTTGCAATCATGAAAATGTAATAATACTTGAATGTCCCCTCAATTGACAACAAATTTGTTCAAAAGCGCATTTGTTCAACTTTTTCACTTTATTAGTGTCCATGTTTCTCAACCAGTTGTATCTTTCAAGTTAACTCCGTTTAATACCAAAACGTGTACGTAGAGTGATACATGTTGATCATTAACTCACTAACGGAAACAAGTTCGAAAAGATGCTATTATGAATTTCATTTAGTATTTCTCAATTGTTCCACTGCGGGCACCAGTTAAGTTCAGCTTGCATTTTTGAAAGGTATTGAGACGTGAGCTGGTTACACTTTAAACCAACGTACTGCTTTTATCACCTTTTATCACAGAAGCAAATTCAGGTTTTAAACCATGTATATGCACATATAGAGAGAGCTGTTTAAACCCACCGAAATACAGCTTGTTACAATTTCACTGCCAAGAAATTTCAATGCATTCATTTTTCAATCCTTACATAATATATACATACATACACTTCATAACGCACTTTTATTCCATTAGTTATAAAATGCCTTTTTAACAAGGGCAATTCATGTGGTTTGGATCTACACTGCCACTGATCTCACAGATTCCTGATTAATTTACGCGAGAAAGTGACCGCTGAAGGTTATTACTTTTTTCACTTTTTGTACGCATGATTTTCTATATTTTAGTTATTGTATCATATTTTCTGTTCACCTAAGTTTTCTGTCATATGATTTAACGCACAATTTGTACCATGATGTTTTAGTCACATCATAATTATAATGCATCATTTTTCCTTTTTTTTTCATAATAAATTATTATTTCCTGCTTTTTAGTCAGATGCTGCTTGTCATATTTTTATATCATTGTTTCTATCGCTGCATTATATTTTGAAGATTCATTAGAATTGTTGCACTTTACATTATCCATGTGCCCTTCACATAGTCTGTTTTTAACATCATTTCTCAATGTATTTACCGAGTTTCCATACCATAAATTTAAATTTTCTATGCAGTTCATTTTTATTTACAATACTTTATTTAGAGAAACAGGCAATTTTTGAACGTGTGTCCGGAAAATAATGAAGTTTGCATGCATTTCGTTTTTTTTTTTAAGATGGGGAGGGGGGGGGGGGGG
>JAQFYZ010003836.1:0-12489 GCA_034695085.1 Cylindroiulus punctatus | reverse complement strand
ATATTAACAGGTGTTTAATACGAATGAAAGTAATCACTTTCATTCGTATTAAACACCTGTTAATATAGTCCTCGCCATTATTATAATTTTCATTTATATTAGATTTGCATCATTATGTGAGCTTTATAGCGGACCTCCCTTAAATAATTATACAGCAAATTTTTGCTGAAATGTACACAAGTACATTTGTCGTGCAGCAATGAACGCGCAAATACATGTACATGTACGACTAACTAAAAACACATACAGTTTGTATTCAACAAATCCCATGTGAATTGTTTACAGTTATAACTTGCAATAAAAGTTGAGCGACACGATTTTGAAACGAGTTGACGTCGAATTATTCATGAAATTGAAATTTGCCTATTTTGGTCAATTGTCGAAATCTTTGGAGGCTTTGGGGGCTGAACTTGTACTTTCTTCATATCTCTACACGCCATCGCCTTCGCAATAAACACTTAAATGTATTACTTCCCACTCCATCATCATGCCCCATCTAACGTCCCCCATGGATGACATTTGATTAATGGGTGCAACCATCAAATGTCTTATTTTTGCATTGGCAGTAATATACGAGATCAAATAAAAATCAATCACAATAATCGTTGGATTGATGCCTGCATGGTATCGTAAGCGCAATCAAAACTGGAGTAGGCCTATAATCCATCGCATGTCCATCTTATTGTACCACATAAAACTGAAGAGTCAATTACACGTAACGGCAGTCCTTGACCTTAAAAGGCAAGGCCATTGGCCTGAAAGAGTTTTCTTATGATGCGCATAAATGGTTTGAAAGGTTGAAACTACACATCCATTTGGGCGCCATAAACTCATAAAGATACCATTTGCAAATGGCAACTGACAAACCGGCGCCTTCAACTTCGGAGACAATTAGCAATTTATCTTATTTTTAGGTTGGCGGCTAATGTGTCCAATGCAACTGACAATTGAAGAGTTGAATTTCTTTGTAAAGGGTCGAAGTGTCATAAAATTCAAAACGTACCTACAAAGGCTACAATGTACATGTACAAGTAATTCTTGCAATGTGACCACCTTTCTGTTGCAAGAACCAACCAATTTGCATACATGCACCTGTTGCTTTCTTAATGTTCAATGCAAACAATATTACATAAAGCATTATGACCTGTGATCCATAATGCAAGTCGATCGTCAACTTGCTTATGGATCCGCAAACATCACTGAACATTGTTTCTAACAAATACTTGATACATCATGCACAATTCCAGAACATGCAATTCGCGTTGATTTCTGGAATTGACTAAAGGAATTTTAGTCAATACTTTTAATAAACGTTAAATAACGTTTATTTTGCATCGATAAGTATCTATGTAAATTGGTAGGGCTTTACTATTGTTAGGAAATTGCACGTCCATAACAAACTTTTATTAAAGGCACAGAAATGAAGTTAAACTTTCGTTGTGCTGCGCAAAGTGTCTAATAATTAAATTTTCTATTCGAATAAGAGGATGCAACTCATTTAAGGAATAAAGTATATTTGAAACCGGATAGGACCGATTCGGTGCCAACAAGTTGCGCAAATATGCTAGAGGCATTTTGTGTAAATTCAAGATTACTGC
Organism: Cylindroiulus punctatus; assembly: GCA_034695085.1. Classification (NCBI taxonomy): domain Eukaryota; kingdom Metazoa; phylum Arthropoda; class Diplopoda; order Julida; family Julidae; genus Cylindroiulus; species Cylindroiulus punctatus. The sequence goes on along the minus strand of JAQFYZ010003836.1, from coordinate 10,891 downwards.
GTAGACCTAGGAAAATGTTATCTAGATAAAACCGAATCCGCGATAACACTACAGTGTTGCCGTTCATGTCATGACGGTGTGCGTACTTTCCCAGGCAGTAAAATCATACATGTGCAGTACATACAGTACATGCATGTTAACGCGCGTTCACACTATATACATGTACATGTAACAAGATAGTGTAAAATAGTAAACAAAAATTAAATTTGTTGTACAATTTGTTATATAACCTCAGATAATGTATACTGTAACTTGTGGCTATACTCAAGTATGGTAAAACAGTTCTCCTTTACATGTAGAAACATCTTGTATAACCATTCTACATGTATATAAAAATAATAAAATGTTTTGTTATGTACTAGTACATGTACAGTGTAGTCTGGGCGCGCCTTTAGTAGCTAAATGAGTTTTTTCCTGGAAAAAATTATCAATCCGAATGTACCTTTGCTTCTGATGCAGAGGATTGACTTCCAAGCATGCAGATGTACGACTAAATAGAGGAAACAATGTAGCCGCCCTATTATTATACAGTACAGTATGCATTAATTAATACTACCACAATCACTGCCAGCTTACGAACCAGTACAGTAGTTTTTTTTAAATAAGGTATGACTCGTAGGTCTACTATTGACACCCTCAATGCCATGGCGTGATGCATGAGTCATTTTTATACACTTTTCTGAAAATACATGTACATGTAAAAGGAAAGAGAGGGAGAGACACTTTTAAAAAGATAAACTTAAAAATAAGCAGCGCGTAATTCATTTGAATCACATTATTAAAGGCGTACGCGCCCTTTGGAACGTCAACTATACTGTATAATCAAGTTATGACAGTATCAACGCATTAACTTTGCTATCTTTACTTGAAATAGGGTCCAGATGATCCACACTTATTCACCTACTGTACAGTCTGTACTTACTGTACATGTACTAGTACGTGGGAGTGATGGGACTGCTAATCGTGTCAGAAACAACCATGCAAACATTGCTGTACATATTCTTTAGGAATTTTAATTCAAAACTGCTGCCATTTGTGAGACTAGAAAATCAGAAAGCCATGGCCAGAATGACCAATTACATGTATATGGTGATGTAATTTATTGGTATCGCCATTCTAGTATCAAAATTGGCACTTGATTGCCATTTGTGACTTCTTTTGATTTCTCGGTCGTCCTTGACCTTAGAATAATGAAGGTCATTTTTTCCCTCGTGGAAACGATTCTCCCATACGATTACCCCGACCTTCTCATACACATTTTTTGTAGCAGTGTACTGTAGGTTTGCATTTTACCATCCAAGCCCATGATCTACTCAGATATGTACATGTATATTCAAGTCTGTGCGTTACCACAAATGCCCAACTAATCATCTGGCGTTTCAAATGTCAAAGGTCAATTTCAAGAGTGGTCTTATAGGCCTAGTTAGCCTACATGTATCTCGTCCTGTGTTACGAGTAATTGGAGGGGGAGAGCAAATTCCTAGACCTGAATCAAACTAAACAGGTATTTGACCGGTTGACAATGAGGTTTATCGAGTTTTTTAAAAGTTTAATTACCTTGATAATAAAGCTGGGGAACGTATAGGGAAAAAAGCAGCGTTATAAAGCTTCGTGCACGAAAAATATCTTGGAAATGGACACTTAAAAACCAGTTTGCGAATAAAACACGTTTTACAAATGCAGTAATTTCAGGTGATTTCAAGTTTTATTCTAAAGATTTGCAGAAAGATTCAACGGAGCTTAGGCTATGACCATAAACGAAACCACACTTTTTAGACGTGAGGGGGAGGAGGAAATTGCTGTGTTTCATTATTTCAGATAAGGAAATCGTACTTTACCACCACACGTGATAACTAGTCCACCCACGAAAATTATAACAACCACATGCAAGCGGTTACTGGTGGAAAATTTATTTCGAACATTGCAATGGAGTCCTCTCCTAATAGGACTAATCGTTTCGATTAGGCTAAAATGACCTTGACCAAACAAAACTCACCTCTTGTAAACTTGCTAAACAATTTCTTGATGATGGAAGCCAGATTTCTTCTAGCCAACGTTGTATTTTCCTAAGGCATTATGCGCAAGCACGACCTGATTTCATACGAAAAAAAGAACCTCACGAATTTCAATGCCCGTAGGCGTTTTCTAAAATCCATTATGCTGACGTAAATTCTGATCGACTCAAACAATTAAATGATTATAAAGTGGTTAATTTGAACTCATTTCCACGGAATAGTCAGATCACTGCAACATGACACAAAGTCACAAAAAAAATTGTAAACTAAGCTACCCTGTGAATTCACAAACTTCGAACACAAGACTAGAATTCGAATGACATCTGGCAAAACTATCCGCGAAGACGCACGCAGGTCAAAGGGACCTAATCACTGCTACGCAACAGGTGTGAACGTACGCTAATAAAGTAGTTCTTTATTTCAATAAATTCAACACTAACGACACAAAATAAAACGCAAACTTTAAGTTAGATAGAACATCCAAGCGACGCGAATAAACCTGTATTGCCATGCAATAAACTGGCCACCGGCAGCACAATCAAAAATAAACTTCGAACTAATTTTAAAGCACAAACGTCACTGTAAATTACCATACAGCATATAACATTTCTGCAAGAAAATAATGAACTAATACGCAATATATATATAGATATCGCCAAGTATTTTATACACAAGTTTTAACCAGCCTGCTCACATAAGCAAAATGACTGGTTAAGTAAAGGGGGTGTTCGCAGAACATACACTCTATATATCATTGATATATGGGACCGTATTTCACCAAATATACTAAGCCGTGACCAGATGACCACCCACCCTAAGAAGCAACTCAGAGCTCAAAACCGAGAAAAATCCACAGGATTAGCCACGGGAGCGTCCAGAGTTAAAACCTCAAGGGCTAGTAGTCACTGGCAGCCTACTGTACACGTTCTCTTCTCATTTATTAAAATGAGTCAAGAACACAGTTAGCTGAGACTTATACTAGAATATTTGGCAAACGAAACCAAAAACAAACAGAAAAAACAAAAAGGAAGTCAAAATCCACGAGAACTTTTGAAAAACAAGATAACATTTTCGAAAATTGCGACGAAATTGGGGACTTTTTGAAGGAAATAGTAAAACTTAAAACTCCGGAAACATGTAGGCGAGGGAGCGAATGTTCAGGTTCTGGAAGTGGACCTGGCATACTCGAGTCCTCGTGGATTTAGGTGACGTGTGCCCGGAATAATACCTTCCGATGCACACAGGCACTAACACTGTTCAAAAGATTATGAGTTCGGCTATAATATGCGATAGAAAATTAAGTGTAAAACTAAGATCGAGGTCCAGCCTCGAACGTATCTCAAACATGAATTTGGGTTAATCGTATGATTGTTACGAGTAAACGATGAATTATTAATGACATGTTAAGAACGACCTGTCCGCTCGCACCCTAACTGGGGCAAAGCTGCAGTGGTCGCATACATGAAATAAAAAAAGGAAAAAAAAATGTGCCAAAGGCAAATACACGATATTTCTGCGCTTCAAACAGATGATATTACGAACAATCCATTTTGGCATAGAAAATAATAGGTGGGATTTACGAAAAAAACGAAACATGGATGAATTTATGTACAGGCGAGCTCGACCCGCGTGATTGGTTACACAGCGGTGATCGTGGATAGGCCAGCTAACCAGGAACACCGAAGGGTAACTGCCAACCAAGGAGTCAAAGCCCTTTGATACCCGAAGTTAAGCAACGTTGGACCCAGGCAGTCCAGTTTCCACCAAGCTACTCCTGGGTATTATGGCATTGCCAAGTTACAGGCAGTAAGGATGGCAAAACTGGTAGACCAACCGTTGGGAGCGCTCGGTCTTCTTCATGATGCCTTTCTTGTAGTACTGCCGGATGGACCTGCTCAGCTTGTCGTAATTCATGGCGGGCCTGTTCTTGCGTTTCCCCCACAACTTGGCCACACGGACTGAATCTTCGATTTTGAAGACTCCCTTGTTTCGGTCCAGCCATCTGATGCAGCTGCCGTAGGTCTGGGGGTGCATCAGGAGCTCCTTCAAGAACTGCCACAGGTGAATGTGGGAATGGGACCCTTGTCTGGGGGTCTTCTCCATCTCCAGGCCATCCTCGCTGGTGTCATCTGCGAAAAAAACGAAGGGGGAAAACTTAATTTCACGTGTTTTTTTTTCTACTTTTGATTCGTATGTGGCCTTGTCGCGCATCTCATTAAAACTTGGCAGTAGTAAACAAACGCTGCTGGATGTTCAATTTGACGGAAATGTTATCAGCTACAGTGTATGTAACCACCAATGATTCGGTGGAAAAACCGCGTGGGCGTTTACTCGGAAGCACGGGGGCTAAACTCAATATCGAAACCCGATTGCGTAGCATAAAGCGTTTCTGTGAAAGCATTTATTAAACATGGCGGTGACTCACATTTAATGGCGTAAAAAAACACGCTCAAGGGTGGCAAACCTCCAAAAAAAATCAAAAAAAAATTGCTCTTGGCACCAGAGACCGTCAAAGAGTTGTAGTATACATTGTACTTAAATGTTTAAAACATTGATAAAACTTCATCTGGAAAATCAGTTTGCAGCGAGTATCTCAAAGCCTAATTAAAGCAACTGCATGAATCAGCAATACTTAATCGCGCATTTTTGAGCGAAGCCAAAACCTTTGTCCAGGTTATGCACGACCCCGAACAGACCTGGTCTTACAATGTCAGGCTCCGAATGTGATTTCAGAATACGCGTATCAAACTACATCTTCCCAAAGCTGATGTATTCAGGTGGGTCGAATGCATATCGTCGCTACTGACTCCCGAGTCCATGAAATGCAACCCCGCTGGTAAAATCCATTGTTTGCTGACAATGCGAAAATTGAGCGATCATATCTCAGACTCCAACAGTTTCGTTTTAAATATGCGTTCCCCGCAAAGACGTGCAGGCATTTGCCAGAACAGAACTTGATCCAAGTTGATTTTTTGCTCCCAACCTTATCTATCGCATCAGGTAGGAGCCACTTTATGCATCTCATCGTCTCAACTAATGTTTCGATCAAATTCCTCGGTGGAGCCACAACCCTTTCGTGTAATTGCTTTGCTGGCTGCAGTGCGACTCCAACGATGTGCATCAATATTATGGAAGTCCACCGTCGATTTCAAGAGTGTAACTTAATAATATCCAAAACTTAGTGAAAGAAACCAGTCAACTCACCATCACTCTGGAATCCGCTGTCACTGTTGTAATCGCTGCAGGCTCCGCTCGAGCCCGAGAGCATGTTCGGGACTCGAAGAGTGTTGTCCGGACTCACACTGCCCTCCCTGTTGGCCACTGGTGATGGGACGGGGGAATTGGACCACTGCAAGATGCTGATGTCCAAGAAGCTGTCATCAGGCTTGAAGATGGGAACTTGTGCCGGTTGCGGCGATGGAGTCGGAGCTGGCGGTTGCATATGTTCATCTTTCAATTGTGCAGCTGGAAATGCAGTAAATTTTTTTGTTAGAGGTCTAAGCTTAAAATGCACAAGTCTATATTGTACAATATATCACATAGATCATGTTCAATTGCAAATGCATAATTTTCGATGATAGTCTTACCAGTTTTCCAGATGTCCAGTTGGGCGAATAGGACCTCGCCGCACTGTGAGGATGCCGCCCTCTGTCGGAAGTCGTTTTCCGATAGGGAACACAACGCAATGCCGTTCATGTGGAAATACTCCAGTTGTATAACGGGGAGGTTGTAATTTCTCACGTTCCAGATGATCCATTTGCGGACATCTTCTGTGGTCCAATTTGTTGGATCTGCAATTACACAATTGTTACATATTTTAGAGCTTCGTTGCCAACCAGCCTGTTTATTTGTACACAAAAATGCCACGAAGTGGTTAAATACAAAGACGAAGTTCTGTAATACCATTCCTGAGCCTTTATTGTCTGACAAGTTACAGGAATTTTTTTCTCCATGCATTCCAGGGGCTTTGGGTCAGTTTTAAGCTTTTCACACAATGCTGGCAGTCAGCCTGGCACTGGCATCCTGGGGTTTTAAGTTTGACAGGAAAAAAAAGCCATTGTGAGGAAACTGGCAAGAAACGAGTTCAAACGACAGTGCCTGGATGACCAGTGACCCCTGATTCACCAAACGATTGCCCAGTAATGCATAACTACATTGTCGGCCAATTTTAATATGCTTTACAGGGAAACATGTTGCAATGTCAATTCAAAACTACATTGCATATCAACATGCTGTCAATGCAACAGCAGCAGTAACAACAATCTTGTTTCACTTGCATCAACTTTAAAATCAAGGCGTTTTACTATTTCAATATCAGATCTGGAGGCATTGTAAGCATCCATATCCTAACAAGCTGGAGCCCGGCCATCCAACACATAAACAAGTTTTCCAGAAATGCAATATATATTTGCGAGAGCCACACATAAACAATTACACGTACAGCCGTTTATCATAAACTGCTTTCGTCGAGCAGAAACAAACTGGGCCTCAAGTTTCCCACACTGGACCAGCGCCAGATTTCAGACGAAAACTCCACACGCCAGCCAGCATAAACTAAAACTAAATAGTCACGCTAATATCTATACATAAACCGAGCCCAGCAAATGTGAAAACGCCTAACTAGGAGCGAAATCCAATTCCATTCAGCAAAAGCGTTTGGACGGCGTTCAAGTTTTGAAAAGTTTGAACATGTTGCGGAGTGATTTTTTTCACACGAGTCTCGTGGCTCAGAATATTGTGATATTTATATAATGACTTAATCATGAAATGGGTGGGATCTAAACTTTGTGTATAAGCTCTACAAGATTGCCATGATAGATCTACAGTACACAAATGGTTCAGGATGGACATTGAAAGTCTGCAAGGTTATCCTTCGTAATGTTTGTTGTTACACGTGCAACGTGTCATGAATCTGGATGGCCAGATGTTTAAAGCTAATTGTGTTATTATTGCGCCCAGAATAACATTACCCATTAGGTAACAGACCCCCTGCAGATGGAGCAACGAACATGAGAGCGTGGAAAGAAGGAATTATGTCAAGAAAACTCAGATGGTAACCTGATTTATAAACTAACAATCATCAATGATGCAACTGGGTAATTTTGTAAAATTCCAAGTTATTCAATTTAATGCGAGACCAACGATTGGGTTCCTAAAAACTCACCCTGGGGATAAAATATCTACATGTATGCTGGAACTTATCTTTCAAGACCCATTGACCAGTGTATAAATAAAGAATTCTTAAATGTCGATATTTCATAATGGCTTAAACATTTCTAAGCAACAACATAGCCAAGTGCCATCATAAAACTGAACACGAATGCGTTAAAAAAATAATAAAATAAAAAAATTGCGCCTCTTTTCGACAACATGAATATAGGTTGGGAGGGTATTGTTCCATTTTCTGAGGGCAAGGTATAAACACACGTAGGCCTTCTACAGTGTTGGTATGATCTGACCCAATAGCCCAGAAAATCCACAACTGAGTTCAAGCATGAAGGCTGGCGAGATCAAGATGAAATTTCAGAACTTCAAAGATACTTTTAAAATGAAATATCTAATAAAAATGTCCATCTGATTTAATGCAAAATGATACACTCATCGATGCACAATACTTTAGGGCAACTTATTTTTTTGGCATGAAAGTTTGCTATGCAAATGAGAACCTCGTGACGACTGTCCAATTAATGTGAAATTTACTTCCAAGAAGAATCTCAAAGCACTAAATTAAAATGCTGACATTCAGTTACGTTTATTTAAAGGCCCCCAATTAACGAGCAGACAAAATGCAGCTAATCCAAATGGAAAGTCTGCATGAAAACATAATGCATACTGAGCGTGAATGACATCAATTGACATGTACTGTAAAATATGCAACAAAACCAAAAATTTACCTGCAGAGATGGCCAAAGTTGAGCAAGTCACTTGGATGTCTTTGGTAAGCTGTTCCATGACGAACTCGAAGTTATCGCCGGCTTCATTCTGACTGATTCCGACGTATTCGGTTTTGATTTGCACGTACGGTGTTATGTCGGCAGAGGTATCAAAACTCGACCTGCTAAGCTCATCGCCGAACGTGTCCATGGGCTCCTTTTTAATTTGCACATCACACACGTTTGATGCGAAGGACTCCAACATGGCGACGGCGGCAGCAGACGCATTCTCATTGTTTTTCTGGATCGTTGCTGAGGAATTCATGTTGGACGGCTTCAGCTCGTATAACTGCTTCTGATTGGCCACGTCAGGGCCGTCGTGGATGGACGACGTGTTCAAAGGACCGTACGAATCTTCCATGCCCAACAAGGTGTAGTCCGACATGTCGAACAGGTGATTTGCATAGATGTTGCTGGGCGAGGGAACTTCACTGTCCCTCAAAATATCAAAGTCAGGCATGTACATGGAGGTCATGTCTGAATCGAGAAAGCCGGCTGGAACTGTCTGGGCTCCCTGAAATCAAAACAAATACAATGTCAGCCACTGATGTAATGAGCAAACACCTGCTTTCACGCCAAGAAATTTCAGTTTTGAGACAGAGTTTGTGAGGCTTCATATCAGTTCAGAATGCAACATTGATAAACATTCACACATATGGTTTCTCCAATTTGTCCCAGGTCAAAACTTTCAAATTTCTTGGTAATCTGATTACCACATTATTATACGTATTTTCCACCAACACTATATCGAAGTACATTTTGCGTCGTTCACCATTGACCTCTAAATTTAATCATCGATTAAAATTGCATGTTAACAATCTAATTTCTAGGCCTTGACTGCACGCACATTGCGTGTTTGCAAGCATAGTGTAGGTTTCTTTGCATAAGATAACGCTCGTCTCGACCTTAAATTTAAAAAACTTTGGCAAACTCGCAGCACAATGTATACAGTAGTCATGGCCACGCAACCTTGCGATTACAGCTTAGCAACGCAGCAAAGACGGATCATCCGTCTAAACAAAATTTGACGGTCCAAATGCGCACAAATATATTTCAACCCCAATTGTCTGCAGTATGAGCCATGTCTATTTTACGTACATGTATATATGTTGCAAACTAAAAAGTAATTTCTTTAGCTGCCCATCCGATTGGCAATCGCTGCCAGCCTACGAGCCGTTAGGAGAAGCCCGCTTTCTCATATACTTAGTGATGACTATGACGGAGCAGGTTGTAATGCGAATTCTATCAGCTATAATTATAGGTCATGTCATCCGATATACCTTAAAATTCCATGACAAGGAATTGTTGAACACACATGCTCAACAGGTTTATTATTCTAACTAAACATCCGACTCGCATGCATTACACGTGCCAGAGATTTTTCCAAAAACAAAAATTTGTTTTGTAATATCTTCCACAACGCATGCGCACATGTTCGAGCGTACAAACCCAGACGGAAAGTCCAGAGTCAACTCATTTAAAATTCCCCGATTTTCCCTGAAAACCTGCTTCCAGGTAATTCCCCGAGCCCCACACATCACACCCAGATATTATTTCCCCGATTCCAAGATGGTGTGGTCACCTTGTTATAATGCAGTTATAACAAGCTACAAATTGGCATAAAATCTTTTAAATGCCACTATAACATGCACAAAGTACGTGCAAGTTATCAAAATATCAGATCATCTATCTATACGACAAATAAAGGCCTAAAACTATTTGAAACGCAATAGCGCAAGTTTGATGGACACTTTGCATGCACAACTATATTATTTTGATACGATATTTGATTCCATATTATCATTACAGATATCCCGGGATATGGTATACACTGCAGGCCTACGTAATATTAACTTCCAAAATCTTTCAGCCAAGTATCATGGCAGTATCATGGCAAGTATCAAGTTGAAAACTGGGCGGGCGTGCATGGTATCACTACGTAAAAACGTACGTAAGTTCAGTCACTTACGTTCTCCATTTTCATGTTATAGGCGACAGGTTCGAGTGGGCTCAACACGGGTTACTTTCGGGGACGTTGAAACTCAGCGATTTGAAACCGAAACTGCAAATACGAACTCACTTCCCCAACGATGAACCGACACAGAGCAAACATACGTCCAGCATAGTTCACGAGCGCGCACACAACTACCAGCCCAAGTCGAGCACCAACAATCGCCTCCAAACAACAGGTACACCTGATGACGTCAATGGCAGTCCGAAGCAGCCAATGGCGCAGCAGGCCCCGCCCCTCCCCAGCCAATGGCGGGCCAGAACGCGTTGCACCATCACGTTCAACTGTGACAAATGCTCGGGCCACGGAACCAGGCACCGCCAGGCTGCTCTCCCCACAAAATACCCTCCTTTCGCGAGCCTCCACATTTCCAGAACAGAACCACCCAGGGCTGCCAAACTGGTCAAGAAAACAAAAAAAGTTGCCCGCATGTTCCTGCGAAATGCCTGCGCATAAACAAAATGGCGGCTAGAATATTAACATCGAACGCCTTGCATGATAGGCAGCGTACATAAATTACGTCACCACATTTTCTCATTTTGCACCCCCCTCCTCCCCTCCTTCTAACACAGTAACCAACAGCCCTGCCTCTACCCCTAAAAATTACGTCACCATTTTAAATTTTACCCCCCCTCCCCTTTACCACTAAAACATTGACAGGTGCATGTTTAACAACTTTATTCATAATTTTCCCATGTGGGATGCAGTTTCATTGACATCAGTAATCACTAGAGCCTTATTTGCATCTGCATTTGATGGAACCTGGTAATTCTAAAGAAATAAATTACGAGTTTAATAGTTGATACAAAACTTTGCTGATATGTGCCCACTTTGCCTAACAATCTGAAACTGAATGTTTCATGATTACAGTAAAAACCAAGTGCATGGGGGGGGGGGGGGGGGGGGGGGGGGGGGGGGGGGGGGGGGGGGGG
>JAQFYZ010003835.1:0-12491 GCA_034695085.1 Cylindroiulus punctatus | reverse complement strand
TTTCAGATAAGACGTTTTATAAGCTCATTACAAAGCTCGAATTAAAAGTTTGATAACCGGCATCCCGATTATCAAAATCTTCACACAATGACGTATTCCGATTTATGGAGAAGCTGTTATCTTTAAATGGCTACCATAGCAACAACTTGAGATATTAAAAAGGCACCAAAGCTAGTAGGCAGATGTATAGGTTGAAGACTCAATACACATCGAGCAAGAAGCACGATTGCATATAGAAAAGACCAAGAAAAAACTTAGCAACGAAACATAAGTATTATAAAAGCCACGAATGAATGTTTAGCGATTACAAGTTGTTTATAAAATATTAAGGACAATGAGAATGGGAAGCCATGGAATAGTGAATTGATGAATATGAAAGAAATCGATCAAATAAAGGAATTAAAGCTCTCGTGATATCAACTTTTCGCTTCAGGATGCTTAATTAGGGCATTCGTTTTTGTATACATAAAGGAAATGTAGAAATAAAAGATGTACCGCATCTTGGCACCATCGTATAATTGTGCAATTTAAAAGTCGTCTTTCATAACATGATCAAGAACGAAAATATTCTGAAAACATTCAACTTTGAAAAGAGCGACGCATTGAAATTATCCCGAACGACAATGTAAACACGAATTTCACGGCCCCTGAACATCGGCAATCACTGATAGCATACATGTATTTTTCCACAATCATGTGAAAAGATGACATCGCTGTTTACAGTGTAACTTCCCTTCGATATCATTCATTTGTCAGTTGAATTTCCATATCAAAGCCAATTATTCGATGCACATTAAATATGAGCTACCGGAAATGTTACGATTGTTTAAATTACTCGAGCGAAAGTTATACCCATCTACCTAGCAACATTCTTCTCCTATTTCATGCTGCAGCTAAAATAACGTACCCCAATTAAGTTAACAAAACAAGTGAAGCAACAAACTCGACAGATGATATTTTTCAAGTTTATACGTCAAAACAACGTCCTGTTTTGGATATACGAAAGTGGAAGCTTCTAATTCTCAGAAATGCATGGAAAGATTTAGAGAAAAAATTGTTTAGTCCGTACAGTGAAAGACGGAAATTTTTAAATACACTGCCCTTTGCCGCCTCATTTAACATAATCATTAGAATAGAATAATTGCTACGTACAAGACAGCATCAACATGTACTTAAGGTTGCACTAAAAAATAAGCTCGTTAACGTCCCAATTTGGAACAGTATACAATGTCTTATGCTCCTTAATTAGTCCAAGTTTTATAACGCACGGTAACAAATAACGTCTCATTTGTAGAGCAGTAATCACCATGATCATCATCAGAGTCATTATGAATGTCCAAACAAATCGTTGGTAATGCTGTTTCCATCAGTTAATCGGCTCATTTCATGGCGAGGATAATTATCAAGCGAACGTGACACGGAGACTCGTTCAAATGCTCGGTCTGCCCAGATCAATGCGGATTTTCAAGACATACCAGCAAAAAATATGGTAAACTCCACTATCAAATGTATCATTGTGGATTTGCTGGTTCATACTGCTCAGCAGTTTAGCGATAGGAATATTTTCGCTGATGGTATTGATAGGTTGTCAAGCATAATAACACGAAACATATATTTTTTTGGCGTTGTTGGTAAAGCAAGTATTTGGATATTACTTAGAATTATGCCTTATTATAAGTGTGCTCAATGGACATACGAGGAAATATTTCAACCCAACAGGTACTTGTCCATAACAGAAGAATGACATCTGCCCTGGCAGTATTATTCCTTTTTTTATTTTATGTATTTTTGAATTTAACCTAAACAGAAATAAAAACATTAAATAACAAAAACAAACTTCACCTAAAAACGTAACTTCTGTATTTAGCGGCCCACTATCAACCAACAAGCCATTGGGAGAAGCCCACCTTTCGAGAAAAAAGGAAAAAATCCCTTGCGCGGTGTTTCTTTTGAAAATATGTTTTTCTGCGACTAAAATACAACATTAATGCTACATTTCGATAAATAATTTGAGCCTGAAACAAGGCACTGCGATGGCAATAATTGAACGTATTCAAATGTTACGCACAATACAGATTTCCATAGGTTTGAAATATTTAAAAAAATAACTGATGTTTAACCAACTGTCGACCGGCAGTTGATTATCACCTTTTCGGGAAGTTTACGCTACTTTCAATCAACCAAAAATGTTGCATAGACAGTGTCATGGGAACCTATTGAAGCAACATTGCGCTTTCATCCACTTACACGTTCTTGTAAACACGTTGTTTTTTGGATTCTCCTAGCGGAAATTATATTACCAGCATTTGCCCCCAATCCTTTTATTTCCATCCTCACCTCTGAAAGATAACCAAGCCAATACCAGGCACTCAGCACCATTTCAGTTTTCTGGATTACACTGTTTCTATAGATTTATGTCACATAAGCTTCTTTTCCATGGCGATCTCCATTGCCATCCACGAAAACACAAAAACAATGATGCGTTTACTCTTTCTGTAGATATTTTGTAATAATCTTAAGATTGATATCGGTTGTACTACAGATTGTGCCTTGCTCACATAGACATGAGAAAGTTTCCTTCTACTGAACGACCTAACGGATCGTAGGCTGGTAATGATTGCCTGTCAGTTGGGCAGCTAATTAAATTACATTTCAGGTGAGTCTAAGTTTGTTTCGACAAAAAAAGAATAAGATACAAAAAAGTAATATAAAAGGATAAAATGTATCGGGTAAGACATGTGTCATTCTTGTATACTATAGTAGGGTTGAAATATAAATACAGTGTATTTGATGCACACTTAGAATAAGGTAAAAAAAAATAAGTCAAAAGCATTAAAAATTCAATACATTTAGATTAAGTAGGCCTTAGCAAGACCATCTTGTAGTCTCCTTGCGCATCTCAGCGGCATTCTACCAAACCATATCAGGAAAATGATTAAATATTGTTTCTCATAAATGCTCTTTCCCAAAGCAGCAATAAATGAAACACGGATGCAGTGAGTTGACAGGCCTGGCACATGGCGTCATTTTAGGACTTCGGATAATGGTTTTCTTTTTCAATATCAATAGCCCATGATTTAAAAATACAATAGCAGATCTCGCAATATAAACTGAAACTGCAATTTCGCTGGAATTTCCTCAATTCGCACATTTGGGAGACCCCTAACAGATGCTCGAATTCGCAAGTCCTATAAGAAAATCGATCGACCCGGAAATGCACCACAGGATGTCGAGGCCTACATCCTACAGTGACATTTTATGTGTTTTCTCGGTTTTCGTGCTATTACGCAAAAATATCAACTCATTCTTGAACGATATCTATGAGACGTGGGAGATGAGTGATGCTTAAGTTAGGATTATGGGATACCTGCATGAAGATTTCTATAAAGCATCCCTGCAAACCCATGGCATCTGCAAGAGATCTATTAAACACTGGAAGGCGTCCGTCATCATCTTTTTCCATCCAGTTTTATAAAACTACCAAAAATTATGAGTATCTATTAAAGTTTGTGATTTGATTCATTTTACAAACAAATACTATATGAGGCTGCACTACCCTGTTACCCAACAGACGCTGTGAGATAGTGGGCTACTCTTAATGGCTCATAAAGACTGGCAGTGATTGCCTGGCGTTTGTGCATCTAAAGAAATTACAAACAAAAAATAAATAATTTAAAAAAAACAATAAAACAAGAGGATAAATTGCAAAGCTAGAGCAGGTGTTATTCTTGCATACTAGACAAGTACGGTTGGAATATTTCGCACATATTTTATTTGAAGCATGGTCTAATCTGCAGTTTATCCAAATGTGATTTTTTGGCATGACAAATTACAACGCACGGTGTACACTAAATCAGCAACTTTTGATGGCATGGCCAACCTACTGTTGCATAAGACAAAAGAAATAAAACATTTGAAAAGTTGGATGGCGCCCAGAGATTACAACCTAATGGCACATTTCTAACGACTAGGCTAACGTTTCTTCCGAGAATTTGTCGAATTAATATCATAGTGATAACGACAAGAAAAACGCACAGAAAAACAAACGTTTCCATTGTGCGTGTTTTTCTAACATTGTAACCAAATATGACGACCATATTATCCTGTACATTATGTATTTTTGGCCGATAACCACGACCACATGTGGCCAAACTGCGCCGTCTTGATCATAAATTATATTCCGCCATGTCCTTGCAGAAGACACTATCTCGTAATAAATCGCTAATGTAATGGTCACTTAATTTTCAGAAATCTGGTCATACAGCGCTATATAAAACGACTAGATTTTTCCAGAAATATATTACATGCTACTGGTTTTCTGGGAAGTCTTAAAATTGAGTTCTGGCAAAGATAACAACCATCAAGAATAAGACATTAATTAGCGCCTTGGGAAATCTCCTAAAATTGTTATCCGTGTCAATAAATGATAGTTCTATGGAATAGAGATTTAAAGCTAGACGCACTGAAAGTAAACAACAATTCTACCATAATCCCCTTACTCTTAATTTGCGCGCTGTTGTCCAATCCTGAGACAACATTACATTTTTATTTGAACAGTATTTCATTGTTCCTTTTTATTTTAAAAGTAGCTTAATTAACCGTTGTCAGGAATTAAAATTTATGATTGTTTATTATATAGGGTGGTCATGATCAGGAAATACAATTTATGGATTATTTATTACACAGGGTGATCATATATTTATACTCTCATTACAAAAATTAATTTAAAGTAAGGACTAAATTTTGGAAGAAGGTAGAATAACTAAAGTTTATGTACACATGCTAGTGTTCCTTGTGAACCAAACACATGTACAGTGTACATTAAATAAATGTTTTGTTATGAACGTAGGATTTAATAGTTGCATACGCCCTGTAATTTTGTTAATATGGTGTTAATGTCATATTTCATTTTAACGAATCACCCACACAACCTGAAAATCAGTAAAGCTGAAATTGTGCTTTTCTAGATTACCACATTTCATGAAGGAGATAAAAATTAGCGGATAGAGGGTCTCACACGAAATGATGATCATCAAATTGCATTCGTACACCGAAAAAGCCTTAAAATACTGTCCAACTTTCCTAATCAGGCAATTTAAGAACCAGAATTCATACGGGGTTATATGAGCTCGCAAATAGCATTACCAAGAAAGATACAGGTACGTGCAGTACATCCATACAGCATAAAAGGCAATTTTGAGGGACAGCATCAGAGAACACAGACGCAATTATTTTTTTGGATCGAATAAGAAGCTTCAGGATGTTTCCGCAAAAAAACTAAATTGACATCGAGTTATGTTCAAAAAGTATCTTAACGTAAGAAAAGACGAAAAATCTTAGAAAACACAAGCAGTAGAATTGAGTACATGTATATATAATTATGTATCTCGTGTTTGTGTCCATTGCGTTAGAAGGCGATGATTTTGTTAATTTCAACCTTACTTCTTTTGCATTTATCGATCAACAGAAACGATCTCTTATTTGGCATTTTAATACACTAATCAGTTTGCATCAAATATTTTACAGCAGATGTTGGGATACCAGATTGCAGTTTTTAAGATGCAATCCAAGATTCCGAGTAAAGAAGCCATTAAGACGCACGGTAATAGATGGGAAAAATCGATAAGAAATATAATACATCACATTTCCTCACGAAACCCCCATGGAAACAAAGATGCAACAGATTGGGAGGCTTTTTAAAATAAAGCAGATACAGCAGATACTCACGCAAAAAACTAATACACTTATAGTCAATTTATTACGCCACGTGGCCTTATTTAATTTGTCTAATCTACCGGATAATGTTGCAACCCTTATTGAGCAAGTTCTTGGAAGCATGCTTTGAAAAGAGAAACATAATAGCTCTTATTCAATGCCAAAGGCGATGACCAGGACTGTTAGTTGATCAACGAATTCAAAATATTCTCATGTTTCAAAGGTGGGCATGGATTTCCTTTGCAAACTTTCAACTTTCAAGATGATCAAGAAGTTCTGCGCCAAGGCCAGTTTTAAAAGTAGCAGACAGCTTCCGTTTTCAACATGCTGATCATGGGTGTGCAAGTGAACTGAATAAATGATAATTGATATGCAGTGAATAACGAAAAAATGGATAAATTAGGGCAACTGTCATTCTTGTAGACTTTCCTAGAGTTGAAATACAGTGCGAGGATGTACAGTGTATGCACATTTTGAGCAGAGCTAAATGTGAAGTACTGTACTACAATATATCAGTCATACTCGCGTACACTAGAACTTGTTATGAGAGCGTTCAAATATTGTCACATTTTCGTTATTTTCAGACCCTTCTTCCCTTGACAAAACGTGAACGCCAATGATGTACTATAGTTGCAAATCAATTTATACAACTACATACAGTATTGTGGGTTGGCGCAAAGAAATCGAAAAGACTACTTTTTACACGTACCGTACATAGAATCGGCGCTTGGCCGTTTCAGACCACAATTAACACATTGTATCAGAAGTAGAGGCGATTATCATAGTGGAAGGGCGTCGCTCCCCTGGTGTCCAAACTCATTACTAATTACCATAAATTCCTTAAATAGCCCGCAAACTAAGAAATTGGTAAAAACGGTTTTCCAAACCTTGACCTGTCAAATACTTTACAAATACAAAGTACATTTTCGAAAGAAAAATGACGAAAGCGACATATTTTTCAGAAAATGGACGACAAATAATGCATTTTAACATAATCATCATATGTATAACCAGCAATGATGACATCATCACTTAGTCAACGTTGGCTAACAGGTTTTCAGATGCCAACGCCAACCTACTGCATAACAAAATAGCTTAGTGTAATATAACAAATTTGTTTTGATTCAATTGTTTGATTTCAATTTGATAACAAATTTGATGTAATTCGGCCATAAGATCTGTGCTCTTCGTGCCATGTACACTGTACAGTGTATGTCTTGTCAGTGCATGCATTGTATTGTATGCATGTACATGTACAGTACATGTACATGTATATAAAGTGTGCATGCAGTAGGTGTCATAATATTTTCACCAATACAATCAATAAAAGCAAGATATTAAAAGGTCATCAACAGTACCGGTATTTATAGATATCCATATGAAGCTGATCAGTAAGCTTAGCATGGATCACCTAAGCCATTTAGAGATTATAACCATGATCGCATCATTCATGCATTTAATTGCAAGGTAATGCTCGACGCCATAAGGCATGGATGCTAAAATCCGAAGAAAGATTTATTGACGTCCTCCAGAAATATAATCCAAGCAAAATAAATTACTTTCATGCGCTTGGACTGCTCACGCTACAGTGTACCTCTAGGAAGATTCCTTTGTAAATGTGAGTGGTTTAGACCAGCAGCAATGCTATTCAAAATTCCTGCACTCCAATGCCTTTGCCATGGATACTACACGGAAAAGAAATTCAAAACATATTCAAAATAATACAATATGTGCCACCCATTAATTCCTTTCTTAGCGCCACCTTGACAATAGAAACACACCGGTTTCCCAGCCAACAATCAAAATCTGATGCATTTTCTCTCCGAGGCATTATGGAGGGAGTCGAAAGGCACTCAAAGGTCGACCAAATTTAGATGACTAGGTATCCGAAATACACGTATTCTTGATGCTGCTATCTCCAGCTATGTTAATTTTTGCTGATGATTTCGCTCCTTACGTCCATATGCCCCACCCTCTATTTTTACACAAGACCTCTATTTTCCGGAAATACGAAGCAGCAGACTCGAAATATACAAGTTGCCATTAAAAGCGTGAGTGCATATGTGTGAGTTGGCAAGTGGATTTCGGTTCACAATCACTCATTCATGGCTGGTTGAAGCACGCTATCTCTCTGAGTTTCAAAGCCCCCTTTTCGATCCAGAGATAGTCTAGCTGGCAGTTTACCCAAAAATATCATCTGCTCACCCATAATGCATTGATGTCAGCCATATTGGCGAGCATCTGCGATATTTTTATCCATTATTCGTTCGTTCAACACACGGCCCATAAAAAACAGCAGCTCGGCATGACATAAAACTAGGTGAAATTAGTGTTTGAAGGCTAGTCAGTCACCCCATGTGGCATGTCTGAAGTAATTCGTTACGAACAGGTGATTCTAATATCCTATACAGGGCGTACCACCGAGTGGTTGCTGGCCAATAATTATGAAAATGCTTCGAAAGTCTGACAATCGAACACAATCTGTCATGGAGCATCGGAATCTGACATCTTACTTTACTTTGGACACTGATGCCATGGTATATTTGCTAACTTGTAATGTACAAACATTAGTGGTTTATCCTTTATTCTAATATTGTAGAGTAGGGGACGATATTAGTTTAACACTTTGTATATATGGTTCATTTGACACCAGAAAACGTTTCTGTGAATTTATTGTGAACTTCTGGAATGCCAGGCTTGCAGTGCTGCTGCACAGTCTAGAAGCATGGCAGTGAAGTCGACGTGTTACTTAACAGTGTAAATGACACCCTACATAATTTAACGATCCTGTCAGGTTATCCAGCTTTGATATTTGCAGCACTTTTCGACAACACTTTGTACATGTAAGTTCATGCAGTAATTGGTGTAAAAAGATGTGGCCGAAGTTCACTTGATCCTCCGTCTCACTCATCATTAACTTTATCACCAAATCAATCTGCTTGCTATTGAGATATGTCATTGTTCGTATCGATTTGTGGGCAATTCTGCATTTTTTCTAACTCAAAAGTGGTTATCCTGTTTGCTAAAAGTACAGCAACAGGTTTAAAACATTCAATTCGAAAACGTTTGAAGGTGTATAATTGTACCATAAGAACCAAGAAAGACCACATTATTCTACAGCATCAGTTGGTCACCGCACTGCAAATGGTTTCTAACGTCACTTCAACTTTAAACAAACGAAGATTCACGATGTACATACCAGGTTTCGACAAGTACAAAGTGCTAACCGCTGCTTTATGGGACCAGTCTTCGATGGATTTTATACAATGTTATGAAACCCGTAGTAGTTCGTACCTCAGCTGAAACACGGTTCTAAAATGGAGAATGACTTTCGGATATAATTCCCAGGAAAAGGAGCAAAAATCCCTCCTTGGGTTACACAGACACCCGATGCTTTATGGCCCCCATGGATGGCTTTTAAGACGCCAGATGGACAGAAATGCAATGCCATAAGGATGCAATGCATCGAGAGTAACGCAGAAAGGGTGGAAAGGGTTTTGGGGGCCATCCAATGCCCTATTGGGCACTAGTTCGCCTGTCATAGGAACGAAGCTCATGCAGGAATGTCGATGCTGAGCACTCAAAAGACAATGGATGCTAAGTGATTCTCCAAATCCTCCTCATTCGCCGTTTGAGCTAGTTTTTGGAGCAGAATGCAATCGTTTGGAAATTGTATCTTGTGCTACTGACTTTTACGGACTATATTTCGTTATTTTCGTAACTGAAGAGTGCAGAAAAAAATGGATCATCGAAGCGTCTCTCCTTGAGTGTTGTGCATGGGGCAAGAGATCATCTGGTGTAGGAGGGTCCGTCAGACAGCAATCGTCCTCAGCTCAATAAGGGGCTCGCTCTTGTAACTCGAACATACTTTGTGTCTCTAACAATCACCTGTCAAAATCCAGGCAAGCGAATGTTAGCAAATGGTGAAGAACAGCACTCGAGCATGCTGCCAAGGACCGATAGACGCATAGCCTAATTTCAGGAAAACTGCAGGAAACCTACATCGTGCATCGATAGAAAATGTCGTGGGTATTGCATTTTAAAATTCCTTCATTTTCCGCAAAAATTGCAGTGCAAAATGCATTTATAAAATGACATGCTAGCTCATAGAACTAGTCAAAACCAAGAAAACCTCACCAGTCGACATTGAAATACAAGGCGAGCAAAGACTTTGCCGTCTAGAATGTAAACCCACATGAAACTGATATGGTGCAGGGCGAGTTAACGCAGTGAAATATGTATATGGCCTAAACACATTCACCACAAAAATTCACATAATTATTTTAAATTGTCTCTATTTTCTGAATATGTTTTGTGTAAATGATGTGTATTTATTGGTGCACCCAATTTAATCCGCCATATAAAAACAATAGTCAGAAACCATCTTTCCTCTTAACTCTTTCAGGCAAACAAATAAGGTATAACAAAAACAAGAGTATGTTATCGGTAGACAACAACATTCCGATTTTTGTAATAACATTAGAATTAGAATCTCTATTTTTTTTTCTAAAGTGTATCTGTGAATACAAATAGAGTCACGTAGAAGCAAGCTACCGTGAACGATAAGTTGCTCAAATGTTTGAATTGCACAACCAAAATACTTGAATTAAGTGTTATTACATTTCAAATCGTTTCCTTCAACGGAAAAGGATTCGGGCTCGAGTAGCGTGATATCGCGTATTCCTGGTACATGTACACTTGGCAAGCTTGCAAATGGAAATGCAAGGTGCTAAAGTTCCTCTTGAAATCGTCAATAAACTCTGTAAATAAGGTTAATCCCAATTTAACGGTTACGTTTAATGATTTTCGGCAATGATTCTGCCAATAAAAAAGGTGTCTTGACTGTAAAGCCGAGTGGAATTAATCTCTGGCCATTCGTCCTAGTCTGGTCATTGTTCAGTGGCCAATGTCCAAGGGACGAATTAGCGGACGAAAGGAGCAGCGTCTAAGTGTAAAGCAATCATTCAGTCCAAGACTGACTTTGAGGCTTTTTATTGGAGTTTGAGCTAAAAAAAAGTGCAGTCTAAAAGTGGGTAAAACTAATGGCACTTGAAAAAATCGTTGATGAAAAAGGAAATTAAAGGAGGTGGAGTTGGCTTTTCAAATTACAATCGTTCTTGTCTCGGACAAGAAAAGGCTACAGCTGAGAAGGGTGGCATGGAAACTTGACTAAAAAGAACAGTAGAAGATGTCTCACACTACCAGTTAAACCTTGTCAGGACGGGAAGGCTCCTTTTTACTAATATCTCTGAAAAGGGCAAAAAATTGGGGCGGAAAAACTGCAACTGGAAACCCTGTTATAGGTGCCAATATCTTCAATCAAGATATTTTCATTACATTTTGGTTCAAGCATAAAAACCTTTGGCGACTCGTGAATCCAATTTTAATATTAAACAAGATGTCGTATAATTTGAAAAGTTAATCAGAAAAATCAATTTAGGCGTTTTC
This sequence comes from Cylindroiulus punctatus, assembly GCA_034695085.1. Classification (NCBI taxonomy): domain Eukaryota; kingdom Metazoa; phylum Arthropoda; class Diplopoda; order Julida; family Julidae; genus Cylindroiulus; species Cylindroiulus punctatus. The sequence goes on along the minus strand of JAQFYZ010003835.1, from coordinate 1,328 downwards.
ATAGATGCAATTATCATATTGTCATTAACATCATTTTTCCTACCAAAAGTTGATAAAAGGCACAAATATGTCAAAAGTCATAATGATTGTGTAGCAACTCATTAACGAAGTATTGCGCGTTTGAGCAACTTTTAGGGGGTAGGGTGATTGAGCACATTTCTGACTCAGCCCGTATTGATCTTTTTTCGATTAAGTTTTTGCCGCTCATAATAATGAAGCTTTTTACATGTACGAAAGCGGTAATGGCAGAGCTAAAAATCTTCTAATGGATCCCTTAGGAATCTTTTTAATTCGTATTCTTAAGGCCAATATCCATCGTACAGAAAGAAGTATTGAACAAAAAACGAAACTTGAACTCACATTGCTGCATCCCGTTACTCCCTAATCATGGCTTCAGCAAGATGCAAAACACAACTTTCAAAATCACTAAGTTCATCGTTTAACCGCATTGATTATAGATGGTAGCCAATTCCATAATTCCAAGTTTGATGCAACCAATATATTCCTCTATAGTCCGATCGATGCGCCAACAAGTAGCGATCCATTGCATTAACGACAGCTTCACAACGAATCTCAAATTCTATCACGCTCATCTAATAAAGCATTATGTCAAAAAGGGCCTTAGAAACGCTATCAAAACAAGGCCAGAAATAATGCATGCACTGCGCTAACATACACGCTCGCAGTGATTGCCTACTTAGAGGGGTCAATGAGCTATTTATTAGGGTTATTATAAAGATGTAGGGGCTGGCCCAGAAATGCCCCTAAATACAGATGTTGTTTTCTCAATCTTTAAGGTGGGCTAAGGAAGATGTATTCAATATTGATCGTATCCATAATTAGCAAATGAGAGATGTGTTCAGTCGTTGGGCAAGACTTCAACCCTATGACAACTTCATCCCATTCATGAGGAATTTTGTAAACACAGGCGATGTTTTCGTGCGTATGATTGGCCAGATTTAACACAGACGCAAACTACGTAATTAGACAATCCTGACCAGAACTACTGAAACAGTACGTAACTCGTATCTATGCAATTTTTCACGATGTTAATTACTTGGTAAATGTCTGAGAATCTCTGTTTACGTCCGTTTGGGTTGCTTTGAATGAAACTACCGCATGCCAAATACCAAATTGAGCAGACTCCAGAAAAGGTACATGCAGGTTCGACAGATTTACATGCATGCCTTATTTATATTAAGATTTTTGAAGTCTGTAAGTGAATATAGTGTGTGCAAGAATTTCTCATAATAGTGCGAAGCAATCTAAGTAGCGTTGACTGTAATCCAATTACATGTAAGAAATTGATTTGTATCAGAATACCTATA
>JAQFYZ010003834.1:0-12492 GCA_034695085.1 Cylindroiulus punctatus | reverse complement strand
AAACTGCCTCAACGTGGTTGCTTTTGCAACACAAACTGCCTCAACGTGGTTGCTTTTGCAACACAAACTGCCTCAACGTGGTTGCTTTTGCAACACAAACTGCCTCAACAGCTTTCAAATGCTTCATTACTGAAGACTACTTCATTTCATTATTTGTATTGCTGGTTTCCACGCAGTGGTCGCCAGATGACCACTGCTTTTTGCACCAGAATCTGAGTGGCTAGATATTGTAAGAAAATGACATCATACATTGACACTGCGTCGAAATTACGACATTCAAGCACTTTTCCTCCTGAAAAATGAAAAGCAACCTGTGCTAATTTAAACCACCCACTGACCCATATGCTCGATAATATCCATTCTAAACTTGCCAGATCCAAGATGGCCGCCGTAGAGCAGTGGCTTCTCCGACGCCATATTGGAGCATTTTACACAAACCGACCAGTGCAACCGAATCTGGGTACAAAAGGTTAAGAACGGCAGGCCCGTGGGGTGGCCATCCATTCGCGCAATTAACTTTAAAAGAGGGCAGCGGTCAATCAGATCGCCGGACGATTCGGTTACCTTGGCCCGGGCCAATACCGAACACTTCGTGCAAAGAAAAGGTTTCGGAGTGCCTCTAACGTTAATAGAAATTTCCCAATTCGCCAATTTTTTGACAGAAAAAGCTAAATCAGGGCCCTGGCCGTTACAGCCACACCTCGGGGGAAGGTCACTCCTTAAAAAAATGCTTTTTCAAACCGTTAATCCGGAGGCGAAGCTTCATTGCCCATGATCCGAATTTCGCATCCTCTTCAAATACGCGATTCCAATTCCGGTAATCTTCACGTGCATTTTTTTCCAATTTCAATTGCTTTTTCCAGGTCATATTCAGGGTTTGCAGACTGTGTTCTCACACAGATTAGCATATTAGCTTCGATCTCGGCGATTTTCGTTTCTCTTCCAGATTTTTCTATCTTTGAATGCATTTTTGAAGGTATTCCTTTCCAGGTTTTTCCAGACTGGCGGCCAGACAGCGTCTGGTATAATTAGCTTTGATGAATTTGGTTTTTCCAAGACATCCAGACCACCATAGTTGGTGGCATCAGCTATGAAGGCAGGCAGCCCATGGTGTAGATTACCGAAATTTTTCCAAAATTCGCGGTTTCCATGACTTTTCCGGGATTTTCCAAAGGGTAGGTAGGCTGAAAGGCCTTCGTTGATGGTCGAAATTTCCGTGCACCAAGGTCAAAATATCAAAAAGGACCTCGGTGATCAAGAATACGGGCTGATACCCGACGTCGAAACCGATTTTTTTGCTCGAAAATCTTCACATGATGACGATTGGGCAAATTGGACGATGTGACGAGGAGATCGCGAAACACACGCGAACGCGCACAATCTGAAATGATGGGGCATGTAATCCAGAAATTAAGGTAAACAAGCAACGGCGATGGCAGAAGCCAAAATGAGCTGACCGCTCTCTTCCACGGCTCTTATCGACTGTGGAACCGCTGGCCATTGGTCGCCTTCGAAATCGGCGGCCAATCAGCGGCCGAGACGCCACGTGCTGCCTGGCCACGCGCACCGGAAATTCCACAGATGACATGCAAAACAAAATCAATGTCGCCACCTTGAAAACCCTGCGGAGAATTTGACGAAAGTTAATTGGGTGGAAAAAGAATTTCACGTACATGTATTTGGAGCCTAATTTGAATGGAATTTTTCATTTGAGAAAATCTTTACTGGTTTCCACAAAATTATACCAATTTGATGGACATTTAATCAATTTCGAAGAAAATGAGACAGCTCAAACTCCCAAAGTAGAAAAAGTGGAAATTTGAAAAGAATTCGCGTAGAATTGGACGAAAGTTAATTGGGTTGAAGAAGGAATTTCACGTACATGTATTTGTAGGGAATTTTTTATTTGAGAAAATCTTTACTGGTTTCCACAAAATTATACCAATTTGATGGACATTTAATCAATTTCGAAGAAAATGAGACAGCTCAAACTCCCAAAGTAAAAAAAGTGGAAATTTGAAAAGAATTCGCGTAGAATTGGACGAAAGTTAATTGGGTTGAAGAAGGAATTTCTCGTATTTGGAGCCTAATTTGTATGGATTTTTTTATTAAGAAAATCTTTACTGGTTTCCACAAAATTATACCATTTTGATGGACATTTAATCAATTTCGAAGATAATGAGACAGCTCAAAATCCCAAAGTAGAAAAAAAAGTGCAAATTTGCAAAGAATTCGCGTGGAATTTGACGAAAGTTAATTGGGTTGAAAAAAGAATTTCACGTACATGTATGTATTTGGAGCCTAATTTGAATGGAATTTTTTATTTGACAAAATCTTTACTGGTTTCCACAAAATTATACCAATTTGATGGACATTTAATCAATTTCGAAGAAAATGAGAAAGCTCAAAATTCCAAAGTAGAAAAAAAAAGTGCAAATTTGCAAAGAATTCGCATACACTGTAGATTGACACAGTCAATTTTGACGAAAGTTAATTGGGTTGAAGAAGGAATTTCACGTATTTGGAGCCTAATTTGAATGGAATTTTTTATTTGACAAAATCCTTACTGGTTTCCACAAAACCGTCAAGGCCAAGGTTAATTTGACCTTTAGTTGACACCGCCAACTTCGACGGATTATGATGAATTCCACGCTGTTTAGCAAAACGTCTGAATCCATCGATGAATAATTTTCGGGAAACATTGGCATTGTTCTATCCTGATCGAAATCTGTCAATAAAAACAATCATAAAAGTGAAACTTGTCTTGTAAGTTTAGGACAACTTATCATAAACGTGTTACTCCACGTTTTGATTTCGAATTTCGTGCAAACAGGTTAGAAGCAGATGACGCAATTTGAATTTGAACTGTCGAAAGTGGCTGCCGTCGCAGCTAAAGCGCTTCAACTTATGGACTGGAAAGAATTCCTTATTATAGGCGGGGCTTAATCCAATACGTATTGCACGAATGTGATTCCTGAAGGCAAACAAGTGCTATTTCAATTAATTAGTTAATGATTAGCTGAAGGGCGAATTCAATTTGTACTCGCACTGCGGCAAAGTTTAACCTCGTGTCTAAAGGTCAAGCATGTTTTGTATACTCATTTCATTCATGCTAAGTCAATGGACACCATCCTTGTTCATGCAATCTCGTATCAATCATCAGCCATGGTTCATGTGCCTGCAAATCATTACTCAATACTCATGTCAATAAATTATCTAGTTGTTCACCTCCTATACATGTACATCGCACCTTAACATGAACAATGACACAACTGGATCTCTTTTGACATGCAGTGATTTTCTACAACTCAGTATACATGTATATACTGTATTATTAGCTGATACACTGTACTGTATGCATATGGGCATTGGCATTATTATCAATGCGATGAATTATAGAATTTCTAAAATTACTGGCTTAACTTTTAATAATGGTGGTGTTCACTGAGGTAAGATGTCCGGAAAATATTATTGTGTGTTGAAGTAATTGAACCACATTTATCTTTTCAGGTCGTACAAAGTGCATGTAGAACGCTGCTTTTGAAAAGTTCCCTCACTGCTTGCTTTCATCTAGCAATGCCCTGTCCTTCCCAGACCATGTCTCTAACAGTTCAGCAGATTCTGACTGACGCAAAGCGGTTGGTCAGTCGTCTACGAGAGCACGATAATGCTGCTGATAACTTGATATCTCAAGCGCAAGCTCTGAACAAAAAAGTGGACGCAATGAAGCAGTACAATGAAGATATTAACGAGTTGAACGATGTTGCTCGGCAAAGGCCCCGCACGGCACTCGTACTTGGAATCCAGCAAGAGAATCGCCACATTCGGGAGTTGCAGCAAGAAAACAAGGAGCTGCGAACCCTCTTAGAAGAGCACCAGTCTGCGCTTGAACTCATAATGTCGAAATATAGAGAACATGTTTTGCAACTTTTGGTGGCCAACAAAGCCGAACGCAACTGCAATCAGCCAGACAATGGACAGGTGAGAGGAATGATTTCCTACCTTAATCTAGGCTCCATCAAATTCGAATGTGACAGAAAAAGAAACGTTTTATTCAAATTTGTTTCAGGCTCAACTCATACAGACCCAGACAGAAAAGATCTATGAGATGGCAGCAGTCATGGCTCAGGCAGTCACTATTGACAACGAGGCAGTAGCTATGGAGCAACAAGCAAGAACTCAGCTTCAGACAGAAAACAAAGGCCTTCGTCAAATGCTGGAAATAAGCAACACATTCGGCACTGGTCACCAACTTTTCGAGAATGCCGACATGGTGGACAAGGCAATGCAAACAGAGTCGTGACGTGTTAGATAATCTCATGAAATGATGTAAAAATGTATAATGTGTAAATGATATTTTTTTGATTACCAGCTTGGCTAGAGTAGAGCCAGTTTGGCTAATATTTCTCAGCACAATATACATTAGTGTTTTGCATGTTTCATCCTCCTCAAAATGCAGTTGCTAACAATATCATCCGAATTAATTGCAAATGTCATCTTTGTGCAGTTTGTTACCTGCCTGAATACATCTAGGTTAATGGCAGTTTTTGGTTAATCGAATTGAAAATACGTTCGACAATTTGTTTCAAAAGAGAGGGATCCCTTCAAGAAGAAACTGGGTTATTGGTCACAAATATTATAGCCTTCTTAAAAGTGTATCGATTTGTGGGATTGAGGGAATGGATATGGAAGGAATTAGTGATGCATTTAGTTCGTGGGAAATCAGTGATATTAAATAAAACGATTAAAACGCTAATCTGTGCGATTTACTTTCTTTCTGCAAGGTGACAAAAAATCTGGTTAAGGCTTAGTTGTTGTAATTGGAAGGCTGGTATGGAATTTGATCGTTAGTAGATCTATGACAAATAACATCGAAGAAGGCAAACGATCCATTATCAAATACAGTACATATATACCATATAGAAAAAAATGCTACGTGATGTTCCAACATACCATAGTCTGTAACCTGTCAGATGTCCTCAAATTCAGTAAAATCAAGTACGGGGACAATTCAGTACTTAAATATATGTTTTACTAAGTAAAAAAGTGCATGATAAGTCATGTTACATGCTACATCAAAAGTATGAAATGCTAACAATATGGTGCCGCACTGGCTAAAACAAATTGGATTTCAAAGTAAACAAGCTTATCTGAAACTGCACTACGGCAAATAAACAACTAAAACATGGGGATATAAATGTACAGTTTGGCACAAAATAGAGCATTGCCTTCAGGTTAAGGGTCGATTAATAATGAATAAAGAAAAAAATGCATAGTGTCAGATCATTTTCTTCTCTGAGTAAATATGCATAATATTTCATGATTGCAGCATAAAATACAAGAACCAAACAAAACTATTTCAGTGTCAAGCCTAGTCTCCAGTGCATGAAGTATGCATTCCAACCTCAACACAGTTAGATCGTTATGCCTTGATTCTGCTTTAAGACTTGTTTTTGTGCAGGGCAGACCAGGCTTTAACTGAAAACTACATACATCGTGTAAATTTCTCAGAGTATCAAATGCAAAATTCTATTTTAGACAACAGTTTTGAACCAAGGCGAGAAAAATAAGTATTTTGCCATTGAGAAAGATAAATAAAAGTTATGTACCTGCCAAATATTGGAACTTCCTTTGGTTTATGCTTAAACAGATCTAAGGTTTCGCGAGTGTTCATCAAAATTCGTCGTGTCGAGTTAAGGCTTCACCAAAATCGGTTGCTTGACTGCCAACGAATAGATCATACTTGTTCAAAACTTCGTTTTTCGTAAGTTGCTTGTCCTGAAAATAAGAGGGCGTCAGGATAATTACGATCGATCAAGTATCCACATACACTATACTTGAACAAAGCTTGACAGATGTTGAAAGTAAAGAGACGCAACTTGCCTTGTCTTTGTCAGATTCGTATAAAAGGTGTCTTGCTTCTGCTTCAGCATGATCATAATCGGGAGGAATAATCCAAGATTTTACTTCATCCTTGTCCATAACGCCGTCCTTATTTTTGTCCCGATATTCGGAGAACTGTTCCCGTTCGTTTTTCACCCATTCTGGCTCTTCAACGCCAGCTATTGGGCGATACATATCAGCTAAAATGAAAGCAACCTTAGTAAAATTACAAGGGATAAAATGATTTTCACCACAGATCAATATCATAATCATGGTCAGAGAATGTTCAGCTCATAAATGCGCACCTATATATTCTTCTAAGGAAATCGCCCCATCTTTATCTTTATCTATATCCTCCATTGTTTCCTGAAAATAAGGAGCAAAAAATTCAATATTGCCTATTCAGTAGATGAGTGGAGCACCCCTTCGTCATCGTGCATTTCTAGGATAACATCTGGTTGGCATTATCCTTGACTGCATGCACAATACAGAATATTTTAAATAACAAGAGTAAGAAAATTCCACAACTAACAAGAATAACTGTATCTTTCATCCTGGCCACTTCTTCAGGGTGTAAGAAGTCGGTAAATTCTTCTTTTGTCAATATATTATCACCATCCAAATCAGCTGCCTGCCACCTTCGTTGATCTCGTTTCATCATATCACGATAGCTAAAACCATCTTCTTCAACAACATCATTCTCAGGGGATTCTGATCCAAAAAGGAGTGAAGATGGTTTAGAATCTAGCATCCGAAATCCACAGCAACAGCATGCTAATACTAACCATCGACAAAACCATAAGACGACTTCTTGTACTCGTCCCATGTTAGCTTATTTTCCTCTTTCGGATTATGGGACGTCCACTGCTTCTCTACATCCTCTAAAACATAACGCCTTTGAGTGGTCTTTATCCAATTCTTTAATTCCTCCAGAGTGACAAACCCATCAGTATCAACGTCCATTCTATCCACTATTTTTCTGAAAATATGTCAAATCGTTTTTGTTCAATTCAATATTCTGGTTTACACACAAATATTCAAGGTCAAGATATGAGAACCCACAAGATATTGGGAACCCCACATTATCTAGAAATTGAAAGAGACTTTAAACTATGACGTTATTCCAAAATGTAATTACAAAAGAAAACATTGACAATATGCACTTGCAAATTCTTGGTAGTTATAGTCATATATTTTATAAATATACAGAAAATGCACTTTTCAAATACATGTACAAACCATGTTCATCAATAAAAAAAATCAATTACCCAAGTCTGCTTCTGCTTTCTTCGGGAGTTAGCTCTTCAAACGTTCTAGCCTCTTCCTCACCAAGGAAGGCTTCATGATCATAATCATTATTGTGCATTTCTTCGTCACCATAATGTTCCTTGTCGCTTAGTGTCTGAAATTAATATCAAATTCTAGGTTGGATTGTCAAGTTAAAAATTAACAATTTTACCTTTTACTGCAAATATAATCAATCATGATAACGAACAATTGATAAGAGTTAAAACATTTTAGGAATCAAATGATCACCTTTTCTAAAACTCTGCTTTTTTGATCGTCAGGTTTTGGGATGGCAAAGCCCACAGCCATCAGCAACAAACAGACTAGTATTACAGAAACGGCGAGACGAGACATTTTTGTACTGAAACAAAAAAAAATGTCATCACATAAATACTGCACACAAGAGTGGTACCTCCTGCATGTTAGCACACTGTAGACACAGCAAACATTAAACCGGTAAATGATTACAGAAAGGTCAATAGAAACTTCAATTTCACATTCATGTTTCAAGACTTCTATGCCAATGGCAAAGACAAAAAATAATAAACAACCATTGCTTAACTTACATGCTATCCATCTTATTTGGAATGAATTTGAAATCCAAAGTCCACGTCCTCAACTAACGCACTGCTCAGACATGCATGTGGCAAAGTATTCGACACAGAAATGCTGCAGAATGCATTTATAAAGGATCTGCATTTTGGCTTAAGTGCTTCCACATATGCTCAGTATGAGCCACAAGGAAAACACAGCAAAAAGTGCAGAACATAATGTCATATGATTTGTGTCTGAGCAGTCTGTATATTCAAGTTCAATAGGCTCATTGATGAAAAAAAAAAATAATATATGCCTAGCAGTCTAAATTAGCTAGAAATAATAGTGCACTGCCACTTTCAATCCTTTAACGTTTATGAAAAATACATCAATTCATTATGCAGAGAAGGCAGCATGATGAAAAGTATGGATCATCATATGACTCATCCTGATGTAGGCCTACAACTGTTGTTGCTTTTTATGTACATTCATAATTTTATAAAAGGAACCAGCGATTTCTTAATTACAAAAAAATTAGTAAACATGGCTACCATGTGAATTGTTCAAGCTGACAACAAAACTATCTGCATTTCACGTCATCCATTCATCTGTTCCTCCATGCGTGCCTTGGAACTTTAATAATGGCAACACATCTGCAGATGTCAGTAAGATAGAAACACGATGATGTCACTTATGTCAACTGTTAGATTAACCGGAATAATATTATGGTGAAAGACCTGCTCTCAAATCTTAATACCCCTATACAGTAACGAAATGAATGCGAGTAGACTACCCAGCAGTTTATTCACCATGTTTTTCACAACGAAAAATACCAAAAGTTTGGGAATCTGCATGCTCTAACGGAACAGCAGCAAAGTGGAAAATAGTCCTCAATGTCAGTGTTGTTAAAGTGTTGCACATTTTGCAATGGGGTTAGACTGTGATGGTCGACAGTGACAGCTCACGTCTATCTTGTTAGGGGTGAGAACATGTTTTTCACCATGACGAATGCCGGTTAGTTATCCTAACATTTGACATAGCCTCAACGAAATAATCATGTTGCATCTGTCAGGGGAAAAGCTCAAAGGAAGCCGCTAAAGTCGCCGGTTACAATTATTACCTGGGCCACTTGGCCCAACACATCATGCTGAAATGCAGATAAATATCACATCAACAGATGGGCAAGCTGCAGCTTCCAAACTGTCCACAATCGTTGAAACAACGATGAAATTGCTAGGAAATAAACCTTTCATTTGCGAAGGATTATCAAATTATCCGTGTGATAAACACTAGTAGACCTACATCAAATGATAACAGATCGCCCAGTTGAATCAAAAATGTCAGCTCTGCCTAGAATGGTAATAAAATTCTTGTAGCATTCTGCAGGTGTGAAGAAAACAAGCTTCATTTAAACATGGAGCGCTGCTCTATGTCGGTGTAGACCGAGAACTGTTAGTTTTCAACAGATAGCTACATGTGATCAGATATATTCGGGTCGTTGTTGGCATGAGACAACCAGAGCCTACCTACACTGTCCTATAGCATGCTATTGTCGTTTCCATAATGCATGTACATGGTTATTGGGGACCGGAAAACATGCCAATTAGAATACTTAAAACTCTCAATGCATTTTCTAAGATATTTTGAGAAATATTACACAAGTATGGAGCACGACCTTCGTGCACAATTTCATAAGCAGCATTTCTTAAAATTGAAAATTAATTTTTTGTTTTGTGAAAAACTGAACATGGCTGAACTGCATTTCAGAATTGTGCTCAAAGGATTTTTGCTGTTTACACAAGACCTTTAGCTAATCAGATCATTTCAATCAAACGAGTTTCAACCTCCGTGGCTGGCTTCATAAATCCTAAAGTGTCATTTCAGAGTTATGAACCCAGTCGCAGAGGTTCAGCATTACAGCATGATCTATCATGATTATAGCATTGACTAGCAACTCCCCTCGACCCACCCACGGCAGGTCAATGAACTTTGAACCTCGCAACTTTCGATTCATTCGCCACGAACAAAACCCCACCTTACCGTTATTTTCCTCATGAACTGCCGAAATAACTATTATTGAAAAACTTTATACTGGCACATCAAACTTTGAAAATCTCAACTGACATTGGCCATCGTCTTCAGCTATAGCATACAGCACCGGGCCTTTTGAGTTTTTTTTCCAATCGTTAAAGACAAGGTAATGGGGCAATTTTCAGTTACGAAGACTGCCAAACTTACCAATAAATAAGTCCGAAGTTGGGACCCAGATCGATGCAAAGAAAACCACCGAAAATAGACTTGAAAAGCAGGCGAACTACATGAAAAACTCCAACTCACCATCAAGTCTCGTTCTGAAAATGCGAGATTGTGATTGGTCGAGAGTTGGAACGTCTGCTGTTCTACTTGGCCATGTGCTTCAGTTCCACAGTTGGAAGATCATGGTTGGATTGTGGCATCCTTGTCAATATTTCAATCTTTTTCGATGAATTTAAGTTGAAATGAACCTTATGGACAAGTAACTTCACTAAATTATCAATGAAAATGTTGCGCAAAGCAGGACGCTTGCTGACTGCTGTCGTGCAGTGTGGATGCATCGCCCACTGCTTTCTGGAATTCGTTGGAGATTTTACTGTGGTAAGTCACCATGATAAACATTTTCTTTTATTTGCGAATTGCGGCTGAATATGCCGTGTTTATTTACAGTGTTTCGGACACTCGATGGAGCCAACCATTTATTCTGGAGATGTGATTCTCACTGAGCACATTAGCCCGGCCTCACGTTTATTTCACAGGTTTTAGAGTTTATACGTACCTGTACATGTAGGCCTAGCCTAGAATATCACTTCTTATGTTACTCCACAATAATACAGTGAAACCTCTGTAGTTTGTTGTTGACATAAGTTGTCCATCACATCATGGTGGACAGTTCTTTCCTCTGCAAGGAAAGCAATCCTGTAACTCGAAAATAGCTAGGACGGTATCCTGCACTACCAAGGAGGAAACCCTCTAAGTCGGACAATTTGTTTTGCCAAATGTTTTTTTTTTTAAATCTACACGTCATCAGATACCACACAGCATCTCAGGTGCTGCACGACTGTCTTGAAAATCAAACTTCCTCAATTCAGTGACTGGCATTTGAAATAACGACTTCAGACTCGGTCAGTGTGATAACATAAGTTACTACTTACTCTATGTTTATTACCACATCAGATACCACACCAGATCAGATCATGTTACCATCGAGTGTCCGAAACACTGTAAATAAACACGGCATGTTATCACACTGACCGAGTCTGAAGTCGTTATTTCAACTGCACGACTGTCGGAAGTTTCTAGCATATGTGATCAAAAAACATCTGAGCTATGTCAGCTAGTGCTCATTGTTTTTCCTACCCTTGCATGTGGAGACAGTTCCTTGGTGTTGGAGAAAATTCTATGTGACCTACATGTAGCTAGTTTATGCTGGAAAATTTTATTTCAATTGTCCGATCAATCTCGTCTGCGTCCATCTGAATTACATGGCCGGCATTATGTTCCCAGGATTTAGGAATCATATTTTTTCCGAAACCAAACTAACTCAGCCAACTTTAGTATGCATTATAGGTATCTGGCATAGAGGTTTCACTGTATCACTACATGTATTAGTAAATACATCATGAAATATTTGGGCATTACCAGCTTTCATGTTGCGCCATGCAACAGCTGTGAGATATATAGCCCACTTTTAATTCATTTAGGTTTTTGTAATGTGGTTGCAAGGAAGGGAATGGGGATCGGACCTGCAACGGTCTGTACATAGCACTCTTAAACTTTAATTTCAGAGGTGACATAGTAATTGCGAGATCGCCCACCGACCCTCAGATGTACATTTGTAAACGTGTCATAGCACTTCCTGGGGATAAAGTAGATAATAAAGAATGGGTGAGTCGTATACGTACAATTTTAGCCGAATTATACCCGTTAGAATTTAGATGGCATGCATGTTTATGTTCGTTTCCATGCTCGACAGGTACCCAAGGGACACCTGTGGCTAGGTGGGGACAATCGAAGTAACTCTATGGACAGTTGGACGTATGGTCCTGTACCCCAAGCCTTAGTGAGAGGGAGAGTGATCTGCAAGGTAGTTTGTCATGACATTTTTAGATCCTCTATCATTCTTATGTCCTACGTGTTGTACATATGATATTCCATAGGTGTGGCCCCCGAGTGATATGCAAATGCTGACTGATAGATGGATACCTAAACGATAATAAGAAATTCGAGCAGCAATGGATTTCATAGTGAAACGTGTATAGAATTTGTTCAATTTTTTCCATTGTAAACGAGGACCATGACTATAAAGTTTTTTACATTTTGAGTGTGCAAAATTTGTGGAATCTCCGCCTGCTCTTCTTGTCTATGAATTGTTTTAAAATGGTTTTCAAGTCAGTAGGATGAGAAAGGGATATTAATACATGTGATGAGCTTTCCAGGATTTTGACTAAGCCAAAGGTAGTCCCTAGAAATGGCCTCTTTTTACTCTGAATAATAATAGCAACAGTAAATGAGTCGATATTCCTTGGTTGCCAATAGCCATTTCGTTCAAAACACTAAATCTACAGTTCTGTATGTTTATTCAGGGTTCATACGCACTTGGAAAGTCGGGGAATGTCAGGGAAGGGCAAAATGGTAGGGGAAAGTCAGGGAGAATCACGTTTTTGTTGGAAATTCTGGGAAAGTCAGGGAAAACTATGATGTTTGCTGGTAAATCAGTCAGGCTATTTATGTCTGTCACACCTCCCCTCTACC
>JAQFYZ010003833.1:0-12494 GCA_034695085.1 Cylindroiulus punctatus | reverse complement strand
TTGGACGTAATTTTGTTGTAATGGTCCACGGAATGACATCGTCATTACTAATGGCTTTAAAAAATGTTTCATGGGTATATATATATATTATCATCATATTAATTATATTAATTATGTTAATATATTATTGTTATTATTATTATTATATTATTATAAATTAATTATATGTATATAATAATATGTCAAAATATATTTGGAAATGTGGCCAGAAATACAATTTCAGATATACTAATAAAAATATCCAAAGTGCATGAACTTATTTCAACAAACAGATTCTATTTGAAAGACTTGAGGAAAAAATTATTGAAATTTAGAAGAAAATCATGAATTGAGCTCTGTTCTACTTTAGACCAATCATATCGCAGACTTAAAATACTTAAGAAAATCAGGTTGGAGCTACAGCCAGTGTTGCCAGATACTTGCATGCATTTTCTGGGGTTCCGGCGGCGCTTCTGCCAATGGACATCTTTTTCTGCACTTTCTTACCCCTTGGTGGCGCTGATCATACTTAAGAAAATTAAGATATTGGCACGTGGATAGGGTAGAAATAATCAGGAAAGTCGACTTAGACCAAACTTAAGCCAAAACATTATAAGTGGACAGAAAGCATCATCGGACAAAAAATAAAGGAGTCGTGGATTTTGGAAACAAGATGGTGTCCTTTAAGAGAATCATATATTATTAAGATGAAGAAATCCCTAGAGGACTTCTCAAAGTTTGCTCTTTGATATTTGCCCGAATAAAACCAAGTCTGTCCATCGTATAACAACAAGGGCAAAAACACGATAAAATGTCTTTAAATTCCAGGGAATATCGTTAAATATTTAACCATGCAATTACATGTATTTCTGAAGTTGTCCATTTTTGTGGACATTTTAATGTAAAAGCAAATATTGGGTTGCATTGGCCAGTGGTCAATTATTCTTCAAGGTTTAGGTGAATAAGTAATGACAGTACCAGAGTATTCATATATCACAGTATATGACAAAACAGTTTTTATATAAAAACTCGTTTTATTAATAAGAATTATTAATTTTGTGAAAGTTTTTCTGCATCACATTATGGGAAAAAACAGTTTTTATATGAAAAAACTCGTTTATTATTAAGAATTATTAATTTTCTTAAAAGTTATGGTACATCACAGTATATGACAATAATGTTTTTATATGAAAAAACTCGTTTATTATAAAGAATTATTAATTTTCCTAAAAGTTATTGTACATCACAGTATATGACAATAATGTTTTTATATGAAAAAACTCGTTTATTATAAAGAATTACTAATTTTCCTGAATGTTATTGTACATCAGTATATGACAAAACTGTTTTTATGTAAAAAAAACTTAAAAAACTCGTTTTATTAATAAAAATTATTTATTTTCCTGAAAGTTATTGTACATCACAGTATATGACAATAATGTTTTTATATGAAAAAACTCGTTTATTATAAAGAATTACTAATTTTCCTGAATGTTATTGTACATCAGTATATGACAAAACTGTTTTTATGTAAAAAAAACTTAAAAAACTCGTTTTATTAATAAAAATTATTTATTTTCCTGAAAGTTATTGTACATCACATTATATAACAAAAGTTTTTATTTAAAAAATTAAAAAACTCGTTTCATTAAATAAATATTATTAATTTTCCTGAAACTTATTGTATATCACATTATATGACAAAATAGTTTTTTATAAAAAACTCGTTTTATTAATGAAAATTATTAATTTTCCTTAAACTTATTGTACATCACAATATATAACAAAACAGTTTTATATAAAGACTTGTGTTATTAACAAGTATAATAAAATATTATTTTTCCTTAAACTTTATCCGAAGCAAAACGTTTTTTACAATTATTATTTCTAACTAGAATGCTTTTTTGAACTTTTAACATTTCCAGTATATCTTTTATGAGTCACTTGAGTAAATTGATGCACACAATGTGTGTGCACCTGTCCGCCAGGGGGCGCAGCTGGGCGTTTTCCCCTCCCCCCTGCACGCATTGTACTAAAAGCATGTCTGATATTACATCGGTTTCCGTTACCATGACAACAACAACAAACAACAAATTGAAAAACAATATCGACTGTTGGCACAAAGGTGCATGTGAAACATTTGGCTGGTCATGGACAGTGTGCTGTATGGTGTCCAAAATTCAAGAATTGGAATTAGGCACATTCTAAATTCCACAGACATCGTTCTAAACATGGTTCTAACACAGTTCTAAACGTTGCATGCCTTGTGTTCATTTAGCATTCATGGCATGGGGTTGTGACGAATGGAAGACATATTTTAGGAGTTATTACATCAAATATTTAAGTAAAAATGTATGTTACATGTAGTTCTGCAATAAATCTAAAAACTGACGTGCTGAGACCAACTTGTTTTTACTGAACAGAAGACAAATGAGGGTATTTTGGGGTTCTTGCAAATATTTCATGAAATATTGAGAGACCCCTCCTTAATTGTGCAAATATGGACGTTTCTAATTAATTACTGGACTCAAACATGCAAGAAAAAGCTTCCTGGTGTAGCTGCCAAAAGTTTGACAAAATGTTAACACTCCATTATAGCTGTGACAACACTTTGAAACACATATGAGAACAATAGGTCACAAAGTTCAGACTTGAGATATTAGAAATTTCATTTAGCTGATGATGTTGATGTCATCCAAATGTCGAGCAGACAAATTTGTTGACAATAATGTTGGAGACATTAGGCAAGTGTTTTTAGTAATTAAACGCTAAGTGGTTTTTAAAGGAAATATTGAAAATTTGTACAGTAATTGAAATGGACACCAAGACTATTTGCATTTGATTCATAAGGGTAAGTGAAGGCCCTCTGAAATCATTGAAGTCCAACTGAATTGAGTCAGTAAGACCTACCGACGTCATTGGAATCATGAAAATGCATTAAGTCATTGTTGAATTATGTATGAAGTGCTGTTATATCGAAGTCTGTATGGGTGCAGTTGGTAAAGTCATTGTTGGAGACTGCATTGTGATGCAGCTTGTAAAGTCATTGAAGTCTGGGGCGCAGTTTGTAAAGTCATGAAGACATTGTTGAAGTCTGCATGAGTGCACTTTGTGCAGTCATTGAAGTCTGCATGCAGTTTGCGAAGTCATTGCAGTTTGCTTAGGGTGCACTTTGTGAAGTCATTGAAGTCTGCATGTGGTGCACTTTGCGAAGGCATTGAAGTCGGCATGGGGTGCACTTTGTGAAGTCATTGAAGTCTGTATGGGGTGCACTTTGTTAAGTCATTGTTGAAGTCTGCATGTGGTGCACTTTGAGAAGGCATTGAAGTCTGCATGTGGTGCACTTTGTGAAGTCATTGAAGTATGCATGAGGTGCAGGTTGTGAAGTCATGAAGACCTTGTTGAAGTCTGTATGGGGTGCACTGTGTAAAGTACTTTGTAAAGGTGCAGTTTTTGAAATCGTTGAAGTCTGGCCCTCTGTGGAGTCAAAGTCCTAGAAGCTGTTGAAGTCCCAATGATTCTCGCTGTAATCATTGAGGTGTAGAAAGCATGCTGAAGACCTTGAAGTCCGCAATCAGTTATACAAAATTTTGATGAGTTGTTAACCTTTTGCTAAAATCCATTATTTTTCATTGTCATTTAATTTTATTTACCATATAATTGATTGCTCGCAAAACGATTTTCACTCAAGTCCACTGTTCATGGATGCAAAGTCCGAAATCAGGAATTGCACAGTGTCAGCCAGTACATGTACTGTCCAGTCAACACTTTAAAATACAGGGTGTCCACAAAGTCCTATCCAATTTTTTACCAGTTTGTCATGAAAACCCTCTTTCGCAACAACATTCATTCTGAAGTAATTTCCGATATAATAGCCTAAAAGCTCGGCTTCTGTAAGCGGATTCAGCAACGGTCCTTTGAAAATGGCCCTATGCACACGCAGCACTTTTCCCAGCATTCAAAGAAAAAAGAAAGAAAAAAAGCCTGGGAAGAGTATATGGCTTAAGAAATGATTACTTTTGAAGAAATTCAAAATCCTTCTCATTAGAAGTTGTAAGCTACTTTGGAGGCAGCAAATCTTCGGTCCTCAACCGCAAGGGGGTTTTAGGGGATCGGATTAAAAGGCGCCACCTGGCTTCGTTCCCAGGCTTATTTCCAACCACGCAGCGCCCCCTGCAGGCGGAAAAGTTACAAAGTTTGCTCATCCGTGAAATGACATTTTGCATGCAGTTTTTCTTGAATAAAAAATTCAAGTGAAAAGCATACGAAAACCGAACCAGCTTTGGACTTAAGCCCTCGTGTTGGGCCCTAAACCATCTGATTGATTGGCATTATCGTCGAAAGATGGCGCTGACTGCATAGCGGAAAAGAATTTTATTGGCACTTCTTAATTTGGTGGATGCATGGAAATGTTGTTTGCAATATAAAACGAAAATGTTAAACACAGTTTGAACAAATATCCGAGTGAAATTATGTTTAAGGTGTTTTTAAATTGACACCTTAACGCCATTTGCAGAAAAACAAAACATTGACGATAAAAAATTGTCTGGGAACATGTCATGAAATATAACGTGTTTAATGACATGTCCATGCATATGTTATCAGTCTATTTTAAAGTCAGTTTTCTGTTATTTCTGCAAATGGCGTTAAGAGTTTTGCAAATTGATAAATTTTTGCAAACAAATTTTAACATTATTTTTCCTTGAATTATGTTTAAACTGTATTGAACATTGCACGAATATTAAATGTTCCATGTCATATGTTGTCAACCAATTTTAAAGTCATGTTATGTTATTTCTGCAAATGGCGTTAACAGCTTTGCAAATTGACTAATTTTTGTAAAGAAATTTTAATATTATTACTTGAATTCTGCATGAACATTGCATAAATATTGCATGCTCTATGTCATACGTTATCAGTCAATTTTAAAGTCAGTTTTCTGTTATTTATGCAAATGGCGTTAAGAGTTTTGCAAATGGACAAATTTTTGCAAACAAATTTTATCGATAAATCAGATTTTTAAAAAAAATTTTGTACGAACGACCCCTGGAGTAGGCCTAGATGCGCAGCGCCACCTGTCGTTTCCCATGCGCCTCAAAGCAGTTTTTTTGAAAAAAGAAATAAAAAAAACGAAGAAAATTTCGTCAACAGAACTCAATTACCGTTGTAGCCGTGCACATTTTCTGGCCAATGGGAAGATTCCCTGAATAAATAGTTAAAATCAAATTTTCGTTTTTCTCGATTTTCTAAATTATTTATCGGAAATACATGCACCGGGCCTAATATCGATTTATGCTGATCGTCCTTGCATTATTTAATTTCGGGAAAAACATCTCTTATTAATATTACAAGCCAGCAATTCGTGGAGGTAAAAAAAGAAAACAGCTTAAATATTTTTCCTATCAATTATGGAGGGAAAACGAGGCACATAAATTTCCCTTCGAAAATTAATCTTTGATTCTCCGTGGAGAATTCGGTGCTCACATCGACTTGCTTTTATGCTAGTTTTGTGCAAGTTTCAATTTGGCAGAAATTTACCGAAATTTACAGAAATTTACAGAAATTTTTTGTAAAAACAGCTATGCTTGATTGCTGCAGCTGATAAAGGCTTTCCTGCATGGCCTTCTGAAATAGTTCGACTGGGGCGAAGGCTGGCACTGTATTGTGAGAGGCAATGCTTGAGATCGATCTCAGGCTGCTTGAGAACAGAATGTGATAGTCGCCATCGAGAAATCCTCAGGTGTCGGTTTTGTAAGGGCGTGATGTGAACTGAGCCCATTTGAGAGCAGAGTGAAAGTTTCCATCGAGTGATTAAGTTATTTGACAGTGACTTTCACTCCCTGCTCTCTAATGGTTTGCTTGAAGGTAACTTTACTCGCTGCTCTCTATTGTTCCACTTGATGGTAACTCGCACTATCCGCTCTCTAACGGTTCACTTGATAGTAATTTTCCCTCTCTGATCTTTACTGCATGGTTCACTTGATAGTAATTTTCCCTCTCTGATCTTTACTGCATGGTTCACTTGATAGTAATTTTCCCTCTCTGATCTTTACTGCATGGTTCACTTGATAGTAATTTTAAATATCTGCTCTTTAATGGCTTACCTGATAGTTATTTTCACGCTCTGCTATGCAATGGTTCGCTTGATAGTAACTTTCACTTTCCGCTCTCTAATGGATCTTTATAGAAATGTTCACTCTACTCTCTAATGGCTCACTTGATAGTAACTTTCACTCTCTGCTGTCTACTGGTTCACTTGATAATAATTTTAACTCTCTGCTATGCAATGGTTCGCTTGATAGTAACTTTCACTTTCCGCTCTCTAATGGATTTTTATAGAAATTTTCACTCTACTCTCTTATGGCTCACTTGATAGTAACTTTCACTCTCTGCATGCTCTCATACTCTCATAATGGTTCTTTACAATAATTTTCACTCATTGCTCTCTAATGGTTAACTTGATAGCAATTTTCATTCTCTGCATTGCAGCAATGGTTAGCTTGATAGTAACTTTCACTTTTCGCTCTCTATTGGTTCTTTATAGTAATTTTTCCTTTCTGCTCTCTACTGGTTTACTTGATAGTAATTTTAACTTTCAGCTCACTAATGTTTCTTTATAGTAACTTTCACTCTCTGCTCTCTAATGGTTCCCCCGATAGTGATTTTTACTCTCAGCTCTATACTGGTTCACTCGATAGTAACTTTCACTCTCTCCTCTCTGGTGATTCTCTCGATAGCAACGTACCGTTTGCTCTTTACTGGTTCACTCGATGGCCACTTTCACTGTCCGCTCTCAAGTGTCAAGGGCATTGTCAGGCGCGGCGCTCCTATTAAGGAGGTGGAGGCCACCAGGTGGTGCGGCACGTGCCGGAAACGCGTGCTGTTGTTGGAGGGGGTGAGGGGTGTTTGGGGTGACCCCTGGTCGTTACCCCCTGGCCCATTGTGGACACCACTGTCGAAAAAACGCACACCTGGATCGCCATTTATTCGCATTTTATGTCAGCAAAAACACAAAAGAATTTAATAATTAGGGTAATAAAGTTTTATTGGAGAACAAACGGGTCCGGGTCTGTTGAACACGTGCCCAGTCCACGCCACCTAGCGATGAATTTTATATAAAAATATGAAAACACCCCATGGAGTTAATTTTTTCTTAATTTTCTCTTAAGGCAAGAAATTATGGAAATTAGAAGAAAATTACGAGTAGAGCTAGCTCTGTTCTACTTTAGATACCCCATGGAGTTAATTTTGACTTAAAATAAAATATTATGGAAAATTAGAAGAAAATTACGAGTAGAGCTCTGTTCTACTGTAGATACCCTTGGAAAATTAGAAGAAAATTACGAGTAGAGCTCTGTTCTACTGTAGATACCCCTGGAAAATTAGAAGAAAATTACGAGTAGAGCTCTGTTCTACTGTAGATACCCCACGAAGTTAATTTTGTCTTAAGGCAAAATATTATCGAAAATTAGAAGAAAATTACGAGTAGAGCTCTGTTCTACTGTAGATACCCCACGAAGTTAATTTTGTCTTAAGGCAAAATATTATCGAAAATTAGAAGAAAATTACGAGTAGAGCTCTGTTCTACTGTAGATACCCCTGGAAAATTAGAAGAAAATTACGAGTAGAGCTCTGTTCTACTGTAGATACCGCTGGAAAATTAGAAAAAAATTACGAGTAGAGCTCTGTTCTATTGTAGATACCCCATGGAGTTAATTTTCATTTAAGGCAAACAATTATGGAAAATTAGAAGAAAATTACCAGTAGAGTTGTTCTACTTTAGACCAATCATATCGCAGCGTTTCAAAAATTAAGACAATTAGGGAGGAGCTATAGACAGTGTTGCCAGATACTCAGCCTGATACCGCATGAATTGAGTGGGGATTTTCCCGCGGCGCTTCTGCCAATGGACATCTTTTCCCGCACTTTCTTCCCCCTCTGTGGCGCTGATCATACTTAAGAAAATTAAAGGATTGGCACGTGGGTAGGGTCGGAAAATCAGGAAAGCCAACTTAAGTAAGACCAAAATTAAGCCAAAATGAGCCATAGATGGCGCTTTTATTGTGCATGGCGCTTCCGTCAGGTGGCGCCACCACCCATTGAGTCATCCCATGTACATGTAATTGCTTCCTGAGTTTTGTCCTCGTAACCGAATCTTGCATGGCGTTTCGTTTTCGAATTACTCATAGGGGCCAATTATTTCCCAAAGGCCAATTTGGTTGCGAGGGTGGCGGAACAATGAGGTCGAAGGTCACGCACGCCTCGCCTTCCGTGTGCATACGTAATTAGGCGAAACCGATTGCAAAAACCCTCAAAATATGACGTCACTGTATTGCACAAAGGCTAAAAATCTCCTTCTGTGATAGTAACTTTCACTCTCAGCTCTCAAGTGGATAAGAAGTGTTCCACTTATTTTCGAATTATATTTCCAAATTTTGGAAATTGAACTTTGTAATTGGCCTAATTAGGCCTGGGTGCTTCCGTGCATTACCTCCACGAAAGTAAACAGCTATTCCCCACAATTATGTAGTGACGTCACCAAATAAAAGCAACTGGGCGTTTCCTGCCCATGTTCGAATAATAAACATAATGACGTCATGCAACCAGCGCCCTAGGGCAGGAATCAATAATTCGCTCTCCATGCTTACGTGTACTTATCCACGAGTAAATTATGAGTAAATATGTTTTCTACCACGAAGAATCGTTCTGAGCAGTTTGTGCTCGGATGAAACTACGTTTATTTAAGATGCATATCGAGTTTGCATGCAAGTGACTGTGGATACTGACTATTGATATTGTATATCAGTTTGGTTAGTGATGTTGCTATACTGATATCAGTTCAAAATCGTACTGATAGCAAAATCAGAGATTCAGTGGTGATTTTATGTATAGTATTTAAAATGAAACTTAATTGCATTATTACAGATGTCGCTACTATGCATTTACTTCAGACATGATAATAGTATACTGCACATGCATCATTTTGAAAATGCTTTGTGCAAATGTACATTAAATTGAATTGCATTTTTTGTGCACTTGGGTAAATCTCAACCACATGGCACCTCAGGTGCTGAGTGTGGGTGTATTACCTTGAATTTCATTGCATTTTTTGTGTACTTGGGTAAATGTCAACCACATGGCACCTCAGGTGCTGAGTGTGGGTGTATTGCATTGAATTTAATTGCATTTTTTGTGTACTTGGGTGAATCTCACCACGTGGCACCTTAGATGCTGAGTGTGTTTATTAAATTGCATTGAATTGAAACATGGAAACAGACCCCTGGTGGCCTCCATTATAACTTTCCCACAGTGCAATTTTATTAAATGCAATTACTGCGTAGTTTATTCCTGGTTTATTTACACGTTTTAATTACGCACGCCCAGTTAAACCGAATTGTCTGCAGTTTCTCCATTATTCAACCACAGCTTTCATTTATTTATTCTGCGTAATTATTCATTTATTCGCGTTATTATATTTTCGCATAATTTCACAGCTGCTTACCGTCTACCAACATCCTCGCCATCGGATAGTAACCATCGAGAGAATCTCAGATGGGCAGTCTATACTGACTATTAGACAGTCTTTTATCTCTTGACAGTTTTGAGTCGAGAATGAAATCTCCATAAAATAAAGATCACTGTCTGGTTACCATTGTCTGGTAAACATCAGTTTGGTGGGAAATTTTGTAATAATGTTGATTTCGAGTTTTGATTTAGTTTTACGAGTAATTTCGGCCAGGAAAACGCACATGAAATCGTTTATTTCTGCTGGTATCATTCACAAACTTGAGAATTTATGTATTTTTCTCAAACAACATTCCCGCAATTACCAATTAACATTAGCTAAAAAAATGTATAAGATAAATAAAAGGCACCTCAAATTCATTGCATTCCATATTTAGATAACCTTTCAAAAGCATCTAATTAGCATAAACGATTTTTTTACAGAATTGAGGAGTGGACTAAAATCCATTTCTGTAAATTTTTTTTTAGAAAATTGAGGATTACAATCCTGTAAAGATTTTATTGTAAACCTAAAAAATTACCACACATGCATTCATCGCATTCCATATTCAGGTAACTTTTGAAAAACATCTCATTCTCACAAACAGTTTTAACAGAATTGCGGCCTAAAATCCTGTAAAGATACTGTATTAAAAACCTAAAGACTTACCACGCATAAAATTCATTGCATTCTATATTCAGGTAACTTTGAAAAAAATCTCATTCGCATACAGTTTTTTTTACAAAAATCAGGACTAAAATCCTGTAAAGACATTTTTGAAAGCCTAAAAAATTACCACTCATGCATTAATTCGTCGCATTCTATATTCAGGTAACTTTGTAAAAAATCTCATTCTCACAAACAGTGTTTTTTACAGAATTGCGGACTAAAGTCCTGTAAAGATATTAAAAACCTACACAAACTACCACACATGCATGCATTGCATTCCATATCTCATTCTTGGCATAAACAATGTTTACATAATCGAGGAGTGGACTAAAATCCATTTCTGTAAAGTGTTTATTAAAAACCTAAACAGATACCACACATGCATTCTATATTCAGGTAACTTTGTAAAACATCTCATTCTCACAAACAGTTTTTACAGCATTGCGGACTAAAATCCTGTAACGATATTATTAAAACCTAAAAAACTACCACTCATGCATTAATTCACTGCATTCCATATCCAGTTAACTTTCAACAACATCTCATTCTTGGCATAAACAATGTTTACATCATCGAGGACTCAGTCCCTTTGAAGAGTTTACAATAAAAAAGTCCACCCTGCCCCTTCCCCCACCATTCCAAATTTTCGAATCCTCCTATTTCGAACGCGGTGTCCGACGTCACTTCCCTTTTCCGCCGCGCACGTGCGTTTCCACGCCAGGTGTTCTCCGTTCCCCCCCGTTCCTTTGAATGGCCCCTTCCCTCTCTGCCATTGGTGGCTGTGTTTTTCCACGGCGCTTTGGCCGCTGTTGGGTTCGTCAGATGGTCCTCGCCGGTCGTCGCCTTCGCACGTCCTTCTTTTTCCATCCCTTGAGTTTGTTCCCGTTTCCGTTTTTCGCACCTCACGCCGTCACGCGCACCGCGTTCTTCCGGACATTGTTCGCGCGAGATGGGCGAGGCCGCCGGGTGACCCCAGCGGATCCGATCCTCCACCTGGATTATCGCCCGACCCCTGACCCCGCGGTGGAATATCGACGCGCTGGCATCTCGCACCGGCAGTGGCTAGGATTGGCCGGGTCGAAGGTGGAGCGGTGTGATTTTTCGTACGACTCGTGATTGCGCCAGTCAATCGGCGCCGGTCGCCCCAGCGTGACCTTTGCCCTCCGCCGCACTGGCTCTTCACGTGACGACCCACCCGCGCACTTCCGTCGTCGCCTTTCACCCCTACATCCACCCGGCCCGCCTGCAGTCCCCTTGCGGCGTCCTCAAGAAGATCCTGCAGCCGCCGTCGTTCGCCACGACGCCCGTCTCAGCCGTCGCCGTCGCCGCCCTCGCTACAGAAGGCGACGCCGACTCCACCGCCAACGCCCAAATGTCCACCACCACCGAGACGTCCATGACGCTCAGCCAGAGCATGGACTCGGTCAACACCGTCACCGAAGAAGAGGTAAGACCTTGCGATGCTCCAGCAGCACTCTGTCTCACACACGTGTCCCAATTACACCTCTTTCGAACACGTGCCCTTTCACCTCTTTTTCAAATCCATCCGCGTTCCATTCGTGGCACGTGACCCAACGTAACTCTTTCGAATCCTTTCACGTGGCGCGAATGGAACGTCTGCTCGTGCCCAGACACGTTCGTCGAACAGCAGCGCGTGTCTAGACACGTTTGTCGAACAGCAGCGCGTGTCTAGACACGTTTGTCGAACAGCAGCGCGTGTCTAGACACGTTTGTCGAACAGCAGCGCGTGTCTAGACACGTTGTCTCCGAGGACCCTGGGCGAGGCGCGTGTTCGAAGAGTCCCAAGGGCCAAGATGGCAGCTGTCATTCGAATTAACTAGCAAAATTGCGCGGTTTCATTTGGGTATGCTTTGGGGTTTTGCACGCTGGGTGATCTTGGGTCTGATAACGTTAATCAGAACGTTTCGAATGGATGTCCTTCCAGAAAAATGCTGGAAATTAGTGGAAATTAGTCTTAAAACACACTGGCCGTGTTGCTACGTGCCAAAAATGCCCAAGGTCACAACAACACCCTGCTAGGTATGCTCTGGGCTTCGGAGCGTGGAAATGAACATGCCTCAGAGCTTGATTCATCGTAACTTACCCCAAACCAGGGGCGCGTAATGTCCTTGTGATGCACATTTGAGCGTTCGTCAGAGTGGGCCCGTGAGACTCGATTGAATTTTAGAAGGATTAAAAAGGCTATAGTAAAACTACGAAGTGATGGAACTGGGTCAAATCTGCCGACTAATAGGGGCCAAATTGCATGTTGGCGATTAATTTAGCCTAGTTGCGTACAATCAATGGACTTTCACCGACTGAACAAACATGGAAGCGCTAA
>JAQFYZ010003832.1:0-12494 GCA_034695085.1 Cylindroiulus punctatus | reverse complement strand
ATCAGAAGCTAACTGCCTTGCCAATCTAAATTGTGGTATGCCCATTTTCACAAGGCGAATACGGATAGTTTTCTCAAAGACTGCAAGGCAATGCTAGCTGAATATAGCAGATTGGCCAAATGCGAAAAATAATAATGAAAATCTCATTGAGATAAGCCCTCCATATAAACACGGCTTTGTGTCAGTGGATGTTGACAAGTGTATGAGAAATTGGCAACATTTGGAGATCAATGAAAACTTGAATACAACAAGTTTTCTTCATAGCATCTGTATGCTCTTTCTTGGTATCATCTCAAATAATTTTATTATTATTCATGCATTCAGATAGTTGGGAACAATGTCGATATCTCAACAGAGAACAATGCAGGTATTGTGCTATGAGGCAGTCACAACTTTGGGTTTAAAACTTGGCAAACGAAGTTCCTTCATCATTATTACAAGTAACACAGATAATAATTGCCAGCAAGTCTTGAAATTACAAAAAAATCTGAAAAATGTCTATCATCGTCTTTATAAAAAGTTAATTAAACCAATTCTAAGATACTTATCACAATCAGCGACATTTACAAGTGTAAAAACCACATATAAGTTTACAAATTTTTTTGGATACCTGAAAAAGCCTGAAGATATCGCAAGACAAAAATACTGACATGACGTAAATTAAAAGTCCAGGCTTACAAAGCTCGACAATATCTCGTGTATTTTAACAGCTGCAAGACACACGCTTCAAATCGTTATTACAATATTTTATATAAAAAGCCAACGACAGTCAATTGACTGTGGTATTAGATTTTGCAAAATGGTACTTCAAAAATGTCTACAGATTTTTAAGGGCCAAACTACCACTCGAGGGAGTACCAAAACACGACATACGTGCTACCCTTTCCGATGCCATATAATGCATTCAAATGAGATTTTCTTCAATTTTTACAACATGCGTGCCGATGCAAACAATACTTGCCAAGGCCGCTCAAAAACACATTAGAAATCAAAAAGGGTACTTGAGACTAGATTCGTTTTAACAGTGCTTTCGCCAGAATGCCCTAACTGCTGTGACATGTGTAATCACTGATGCCTGTACATTGATGTGACTTGTTTTGAGAATGCTGATGTGATGACCTTATTAGTTGGCCAGTCAATGTGTGACAAAAAATACACTGAGGTGTAAGTCGTCTGCTGACCATCTCAAATTAAGACATGATGACAGCCTTTAGTCATGCCATCATTTTTGCGCATGACCACGTAAAAAAGGATCGATTTGGTTATATAAAAGTTCACATGTAGAACTTTGCACAATAGATGAAGAAGAATATGTCCCACTGAGTGGTTGTAAGGTTGTTATTAAGGTGCATCGATATTTATGTGAAATTTACTGGTGGATCAGCACAGGATTAATTGGGGGTGGTCATTTTTTCACAGCACATGTAACCGCGTCCATCTGAATCACATGACGTTGTCAGGCGTGGTTGAGGAAATCTTTTAGACAATTTAACAAACTCTCACTGCCACTTTGATTGCGTCATAGATGTTCAGAATAGAGAGGTTTCACTGTATATGTGTACCGGAGATTACGAGCCAACTGAAACATTTTATGAATCTGATTTTTAGCTCAGAAAGTAGGATGCGTGCCAATACCAGGTCGTACTGGCATGCAAATAAAAAGCATCTGCTAGTGGATGGAGCAGAAAACAAAATGTAATTTGGATTTACGTGATATTCTTCCATGTCGTTGAATTTTCAATAATGCATAACACCATGCTTTTGTCATGGTCGCATATTGGGGACCAACGCAGGAGTCTTTCGTGGACTAGTCGAGCGAATCCGTGCTACGTCCTTCTTCGGTAACTATGACTACGACAGGAGTATGCGCTAAGTGTGGCACTAGCTTGATCGTCTATCAAACGGTTAAACAAGGGGGCTACTTATTAATAACACGGTAATTTTTGGTTCGCAACGTTGTCACATGTATCTAAAATAGTAATCCGGGTGATCGGATGTTACAAAATATTCATTATTTGAGGTTTAAAACACGCTGGCACCAGAGTTAGAACAGCTGCCAGTCAAGCCACTTTCTCTGATGGCCCTTCTCCCGGTCCTGGCTACTGTGCCTCTGCTTCTTGCTCTCCGACTTGGTTAGCCTCCTAATCGCACTTGACGACTTCTTGGACAGCGTGTCCAAGGACATGGACATGTCCCAAGACATGCTGCCTATGCGCTCCAATTTCTTGGGCTCGTCGAAGCACAGGCTGCCGTCAGTGGGCGACTTTTTCAGCCGGCCGAAGAGTTCGTCACCGTTTCGGACCCCGCTTTCCAGAGAAGGTCTGTGCTGCGCCGAAGAGGTGCTTGCCCCTTGGATCTCCCACAATACCTGAGATGAGGACGCTTCGGAGCCTTCCGAGTGCATCATGCAGGAGCAGCGTGGGCTTCTCCGGCGCACTTCGTCGTCTGAGGCGCCGGCCATGCCACTGAGGTTCTCCGCGCTCTTCGCCACGTTCTTGTAGAACTTGATCAGCTCCTTCTCCGCTTTGGACTCCTCGCTGTTCTGATCGGTGTTAATGTTCCGCAAGTAGCCTTCCTTGTCGCCCAGGCTCTTCAGGAAATACTCGACCGCCAGATCGGCATTCGTCCTCGGGGAGGGAGGACTGGCACCCTCCAGCTCGTTGCCTGCGGCCCCTTCGGCAGCAGCGCCATCGCTGCTGTCAATGGAGTTGTTCCACGCGAGGTCGCCGTGTGAGCTGCTTATGGTCAAATCACGGTCATCGTCGTTCAAGGAGATCTGGATGTTGGGGTACAGCTCGGAGTCGACCTGCTCATCAGAGGATGTCACTGGAAAGAAAGTGGCGCAGAGATTATTGGCCGATCCCGAGAGTGGAAAAGACGTTGCTGCGTCGGAATTTTATGCGAGGGAATCAGCGGGTGGGGTATTAGTAAGATGGTCGTGTATGGATTTGTGAAAGGTTTGCATAATCGAGCAAGAGCTTATAAATACTGTATGAAGGATAATGCAAATAAAAAAAACCATGGCCTGTAGACTAATGAAGAAAGTGAGCAATGGTATAGAGAATGAATGTGAGAATTGGCCGCACACATTCTCTACTGAAAACATGATAGGCAATTTGCAACTACATGTATCTAAGATAATATATTTATAATGGTCCTTGTTGCAACACAGGAGTGGACAAGTAACCAATTAAATAGAAAATTTTCGTTTTGTGATTAATGTCATCGTAGTGATAATTTCAGTTTACAGATCATTCTTGTGTAAAATGTGTATTTTCAGAAACCTTAGTTTCTCTATCATTCAGTATATAGGTCAATTGTTACATGAGTAAAGTTTTAGATGGAGTATTTGTAATTCGGAAATATATTGATCGCGCCCAAGATTTACATGTTGTTAATCTATGCATAGCTTAAAACAAATAAAAATAGTAATACTTTTTGAATGCACACGCTCAATTTCACATTGAGCAGGGTTAAAAAGGAAATGACCAGCAGCACTATTGGACGTTTCCATCGTTTCCTGTGTAGAAAAAAATACCCATTTCTTAAAAATCAAGAAGCTGAGAAATGATCAAAATGGCATCTTTTTGCACGGATTAGTAAGTCAAAGGGTGGGGGAAATTAATATCGATTTTTAAAACTTAAATTTATTTAAAATGACCAAATATGAAGTACCTTGCAAAGGTAAATCATTAGGAATGTTTCACAAAAAAAGTGTCATATGCAAAATGCATCACTACAAACTCGTTTGGCACTTGGGAACAGGGAATCATGTTTGTTGTTTGATTAGGTAATAATACTGTTTGAGAAATTTTTGTATGATTTTCGAATTCTCATTGCCATTTTTTTTGCTACGAGTACAAAATTGAATAAAAAATAGCAACCCACACTTCCATGGCATCGAACATGTTTATGTATGTTACACACCAGGATTTTTATGAAAATATGTGTGATTCGTGTTGTGCTCTGGAATGAATCCTTAGGTTAGTATCTGGTGAGAGGAGTGCATACAATGCTAAAGAACATTTTAACATAAATGGAAACATTTGAGAAAACTAAATGTAGTAGGCTAGATCTTTACGAAGTTTTTCTTGAACAATGACAGTGAACTTTTGATACTGATGTCAAGTCCGACATCTCTGTATTTTATTTCCATTCACTGTGGGAATTATGCACATAGCGAATAGTAATAATAAACTATAGCAGAACAAATTTCAGAAAGAATCACACTTTAATATCTCTAGTGTCCAATCCAAATGTCTATTAGCGAAATTTCTACCCACAGCATTAATTAAAATAATCATAAATGAAAACAAGCTCTTACCTTGGTCCCCTAGGTTTTCTAGTGTGTTAAGAGGAGACTCACTATCATGATCACGATTCCCTGAGCTGTCTTCCGCATCAGGGTCACTGGACGTGACTGTGGTGGAGTCTGGCAATGTCAAATTTTCTGCTTCCAAATTTTGGAGGTCAGCTGACGGATTGCTATAAATTAACATAAGCATTTGGCAAGGTGCAAACTTATAGTAGCACAGTCATGTAACAGCAACAAACAAGCATGATTGAATCAGCAAGTGGAAAATCGCAGTTACCTCACATCCTCCGACTCGGCTGAATTCGCTTGTTCTGGGGCCACAGTGCGATCTCTATCTTCGATCATCTGAAGGCGGGACATTTCCAATGCGATGAGGAGATCCATTTGGAAATCAGAGGTGTAAGACAGCATCGATTCTGAAGTTTAAAAAAATAGATTTCAGACACTAATTTCGAAATGCGTTCTCATTGCCAGATACATTTCTCAAAATGGTTTTACTGCATCGATTGCATAGCTTCTTTAAAAACCATTTATACAATAAACATGTCAAAATTTCCAGTTGCCTTACCTTCAGATTCACTCATTTTATCCAGCTTACTACACCGCAAGCTGCAATAGTCGTGAAGAGCACCAGTGCGTGGATTTCTTGCCCTAGGTTTTGTGCAGCCTTTGTTCGAACAAATTCCTAATTTCAACACCGCATCAATTAGAGAATCAGCTACATGTACATGACGAATATTGACACATTTGTAAACAAAAATTTCCTTACCTAAAATACTCGCTGCCAGAACATTGTTCACTTCGGCCTCTTCGTCGCTGTCGTAATCAGGCCAGTCATAAATTGCTGCTAAATTAGTGTGACGTCCTTGGCCATCTTTAACCCAAGGGTTGTCAGGATCGAGATCATGGAGCGAAGCAGCAATTGCTTGTGAGAGTTGCTCCTAAAGCGAGTCATAAAAGTCAGTCACAATTTCTCCGCAATTACCAGCGAAATCTCACAGCTATATCTTACATCCTCGACGGGATCCATTCCCATGAGACCCGGAAACCGTCTCCTGCGAAAACGTCGCATTGTCGGAGGCGTTTCAGGTGGAATGAGGCCCTTTGATACCGCCACTGTGAACTCTTGACGTTTTCGCTTAACCAGCGAAGCTGTCTGAATGATTTTGGCACGAGGAGTTTGCAAGTATGGCCTGCCGACCATTTGAGCGAGTTTTTCGGTGCAATCTTCCAGTTCGTTCTTCAATATTTGTTAGAAACGGGTGTCAGACTCGACAACTAAAGTCTATAAGC
Source organism: Cylindroiulus punctatus (assembly GCA_034695085.1). NCBI lineage: Eukaryota > Metazoa > Arthropoda > Diplopoda > Julida > Julidae > Cylindroiulus > Cylindroiulus punctatus. The sequence goes on along the minus strand of JAQFYZ010003832.1, from coordinate 6,886 downwards.
TTCCGCGCTTGCAACCATGCATCGAAACTCACTTGCATAAATTCAAAAATGGTCCTGTTGTAGCCATTGTCTTCAAGGTAGTAGCCATAAACGTAGGAACCACAAAGAACTCTGCGTGCTTTCAACAACTCGCTAACTGCACATTCAATGAATTTGGTTTCACTTTCTCCACTAGGACCTATGAAAAAAATATTCACGATTTAAAAATTGCTGATCCACAACTACCAGGGTTCCCACAGCTCTTGCTGGTTTACAGATGGTCTAACTAACACAATGCAAAAATTATTTTAAAACAACTCACCAGCAGTGTCAGGAATTGAAGTAGCAAGCATCATCATTTTGCTCTTAGCAGTTTTTAGAAGTGGCTCTTCCAGCTAAATGAAATGCCATGTAATATGTAAAATGACCTAGCTGCGATTTTCTCAAATGTTCAGGAAATCAGGCAAGGAAACAGCCATAATAATTACCTTGTGGTTATTTTCATGGTTTTTGAACCTTGTATAGTAATGAACAAATCTATTTAGCTCCTGCATCTGCTTATTCCTCATTTCAGCCTTTAAATGGAAAGCCTTGTTATTTTTAATTGATCGTCATCGGAAAGTTGTCTGCATTATGAGTAAAATTGCAAACGGGTCACTTACGGCACTAACCAACATGCCATGCCTTTCCTCTGCTCGATGTACCGCATCGAACCTGTTGCACCTAAAATATCCACCAGTCCCTGAATTGTGCCTTTTCCATGCTTCTAAGCACACCCAACAAAAATCAAATTTGCACTGGGGACAAATAACACAACAAGAATAATTATAACGCGTTCTCACGCGTCAATAGCCGCTCCTAAGTCCTTCAATATCGACTAAAGAAATTGCATACTTTGGAACACTTCATATGATTGCAGCCCTCATTTTTCTGTATAGGCGACTTGCAATTAGGGCAAGGCTTCGAATTGGACACCAGCCAAAGGCAGTTAGCTGCATCTTCCGTTTCCACAAACGTACTTCTCACTAATATTTCAGAAAAGTTCAATGCATTGGCCCTGTGCTGCTTAATTGCTTGCGTGTGTTTGGCAACTAAAGCATTAAGGTTAAGGTCCAACCCACACTCCTCAGGTTTCACTTCGGCAATTTTCAAGTGCCATTCGGACCATTTAGCACAGCCACATGGCGCATGCGCCTCGTCGAGGCATTCCCTAAATTGAAGAAAAGCGAAATTCAAAGTTTTGCATATGCCAGATAATTTTAGGGTACATACAACAACATCCAAATTGTGACGTACTTCATTGGCATGCTGACTTTTATAGTGTATTTATACGAAAAACATTTTAGATGCATATTTTCACTGATTTTGAACATTTCTGCATTACCAGCAAAAGAAATGTCCGTTTCCGCAGTCAACGGCATGAGATGTAGGCAATGGAGGCTGGGAATTCGGAATGTGAATAGGCTCCGGGTGAACAATTTCGTTTTCCGGCAATCTAACAGCTCGCCCGCAACCAGGGTAGGGGCACCACTTGATATTGGGGTTGCTATCTACAAATGCCTGTCAATGTAAGAACTCCAGTGTTTATAAAAATTCCGAACTATTTAGCATTGAATATAGTACAGCAGGTACATGTCAAGAATTTACCTTAATGTCAAACTGCAAATACCGCCGAACCATGTTGGGCGCTACCAGCTTTTCGATGATGTCAACCGGCACCAACCTCATGCAGGCGAATGCCGGACATAAAATGTTATGTGCATCACCATCTTGAATTTTTACATTCAGATAACTGAGGAAAAAAATATCGTTTAGGGTATGATTAAATGACCGCACATTGCAAAAGTTATAATAATTCGTACCCTTCCCAGCATGTGTGGCAAAATCTGTGATCACAAAGCATGGGGACTGGTTTTTCATCTACAGGAATGTTTCCCGTGCATATGTCGCACTAAAGAGAGGACAAAAATCAGCAATTTTTCCAGCAACTGTATGTTAGATGCAGATGAAATAAAAGATGCAAATAGATGATTTTACCATGGTTTCATCTTCGACAGTTGTCAAGCGAATAGGGCTGTTGAGGCTCTCTTCGTGGTACTCCATTGTCACAGTTTCTGGCGTCACGACTTCCCCGTCCATTGAGGCAAACTGTAAGGCACTGGTAGGTGGATGGACTCCGGCTCTCTCGCAGCAGCCTACAGGTTCCTTTATCCAGTTCTCCAAAAGAGTTTCTCTCGACCATTCTAAAAAAAAGTTTTTCCGTCATGAAATCGTTTTTACTTTTACTTTATGGGTGTCAATTTGGGTGCACCGTGTTTGACATTTTGTACAAAGGTACAAATAACGTGTGTCCAAAGATAGCTTGAGACGGATATACCAACCATTATCACGGAGAAGTGCTTCCGCCGTAAACAGTGGTACATGTAGCATGTCAGAGGTCTCCACAAGTAATTGGTCTTTGGCCTCCTGCAAGTCTTGAGCACGAAGTCCACTGTATGCCTATAAAGTAATGATTTGCACGATAGTATTACTTCTCAAACATACTTAACACATCTACTGAAAACTATTCCATTTTGAGAGAACAGCTTTGTTAGTTTTTAGAAGGCCGTTAGTTTCAGAAATCAATACACTAATTACCTCTTGCGTGTCCAATGTTTGTAAAAGATCCGCCTCATTGATAGTATCTACAGTATCAGCCTGTAATTAATATTAAAGGAATACTAATTAATCACATGCAAAACATGTGTGTTACGAATGGCTGGGAACGCCACCGATGTCATGCCCCGGAAAACAAAAGAACGAAAAGTAGCCACTCACAAAAACCATTTTTGATTCCAGAAAGACAGCGATGCTCTCATAACCAGTCTTTTCGGCGCAATCACACGGGGTTTCTTTATCATTGTTTTCAGCAAACAATGGAGCACCATGAGCTACGAGCAGCTAAAATTTAAAGTCAGAGATGAATATATACCTTGGAAAGTAAAGATGACTGAATATAATGATTTTATTAAATTTAAATATTACCTCTACACATCTCTTTAACCCTGATGAAGCCGCATAATGCAGAGCGGTATTGTTTTTCTATGCAAAGAAGGACAGATTATATAAATACATGCATCACTGACAAAATAAGGTTTGAGGATTCGTTAGAAATATAAATTTCTGCTCCTTGCATTCGTTTAAAAGGTATTTTCAGATGAAAACTACTGTGACACATAAAGACGTACCTCATCAGGTGTTGTTAAGTCAATTTTTTCAATTTCCCCATTTGAATGAAGGGAACCCCTCCATTGGAGAATGAGCACAACACAGGCGTAATGTCTTTCATGGGCTGACAGGCTTTTCGTCTGTGACATCTGACAAGCCGAATGAAGGCAAGTTTCATTTTTGTTGTTCTTCTTGTTAGGATTCCCTCCTAGATCATTTAAAAACGTTCTAAAAAAGACAAAAGATGCTTTAAAACCGATTTATTGCACATTTATCATCTACTGGCTATTTTAGTAAATGCTTAATTACCTGAGTAAATGCTTCATAGCATGTTTGGCAGCAAAATGTAGCGGAGTGTTATGCTGGTAGGAGTCCCCGTAAGACAGATTTGGATTGAGTGACCGTTGCAGTTCGGGGCTGCTCTGAAAGACTTGCATGGCTGCATACTCATCCCCATTTTGAAGGTATTTCCGGAACTTTGTCGATGCACTACCCATTTTGGAACAAGAACTGACAATGGGCCGGAGCCGGATAACTTTCACTCAAACCATTGGTGGCATTTGCTAAAACTGTTAACAAAAATACATAATGTTAGACACGTTTATACAAAAAAAAATCACAATTTTGAATACAATCGTCCATCGGGCCAACCGAGCTACCAATGTCCAGTAACTAACTACTACAGTGTACGTAACCAACACGGAACTAATTCTGGAAGACTGATGGTGTTAAAAGGCTTGTGACATTTATTTCGGTGCAATTTGTTGCTATGGGGCGATCGATGTTAACTCAGCTTAACCTCTTTTACGTTTACGAATTTCGATGTCAGTCTGCCCTTTTACACATTTCAGTGGTCCACGGAGTTGTGATTAATGTTTTTCAATATCTATATTGATTCACATTAGTAAGAAAATGTCTGTCAACCCAACAACAAGAAAAGTGTCCTTGAATTTCTCAAACTAGCAACAATAATTGCATGTTTAGCAGATTCCCACTGGTAACGTATAAGATTTCATTTGGTTTCAAGGCTTCACAAGAGTGGTAAGATATTCATAATTTGGCAAAAAAAAAATTCCGAAAACTGTTCAAACGCAAAAAAATAAATTAATCTAAAACACTAATCTGAATATTTTTCGCAAATAGAAATAAAACGTGAAAGATTGTTTGTTTGATTGAAGTTATAAAAACGTCAGTAGGTAATAAACAGGAAAATTCTCATTCGATAACACTGTACCAATGAGCCATAAGACAAGCTGTGCAGAAATGCTTGTCTGTTACCTAAAAGAAATGTAAACAATTAGCCAGATAAGCTCTTACAATAATGCTTGTCAACTCGATCTCTGTGGGGTTAAATTGCCTAATACCTACACTGTATGTTGAAAAGAAAAGTTCAAAACATTGAACTATAAATGAGACAGTTGCTTTAATTGCTCTTTTAATGGCCAAACTATAATGTTCGATTTGAACTATTTTCATCGACGTATTCTGGATCTTGACTGCCAACAACCTGCATCCAACCGATGAGACTGGTTTAAATAAAAATAGTAAAACAATGCTTTAGGCCTACCAAGCAAGGCTAGTGTGGTTGTGAAAGCTGCACATGAAACAGCCTAAAAACCATCCACCATCAATGAACCTTACATGCACTCCATTCTAGTGTATACAGAAGTTGATCCAGCGCCAACTACTCTGTATGTGCGCTACGAAGTACGAGCAACACCTACAATTCCAATACTGTAACATCAGTACCACCTGCCGATTAATGGTTCATTGTTCGGGTTTAAAATATAAATAACACGCCTGTGAAAGAGCAAACAAAATTCGATTTGTCTGCAGGCCAAGCATTGCGACATATCGACTGATTGTCAGCGAACTTGAGAACGAGTTTTGTTATGTGACTCGACCATACAAATTGGATCCGTATAGTTTTCTTCAAAAAAGGAAATCTTTCAGGCCTTGAAATTTGAGATGGAATTACATAATCGTGCCGATATGATAAGCTTTTCGCCTGGATGATGACTGGAATGACAGATCACAGCTGGCCTACCATTTTGCAATAAATTACCAGTACTGAATTTCATCAATTAGCGACGAGCTAAACCAAATGTGCAAGCCATTAAAATCTAGTTTAGGCCTACTGTACTTTACCTAGCCAAACATTCCCATTGACTTCCCTTGAATTATTGGCGATAAACATGGTGCAATGTAATGAAACAGTTGACATTGAACATAAATACTGTATGCAAACTGCAAACCATTTAGTTTGCACTGTACTATAATTTCTGCAGTTTTCATTTTCGTTTTAGATTGCAGTGCATTCCGAAAATTTGCAATGTACATTACACAAGCCCTTGAACAGTGCCCAGTAGAGATGAGTAACTAAAAAGCCCACTTCAGTAAAAGAATCAGCTGTTAAACCCTTTATATTCTAGTTTCAGACCATTATTTCAAAACTTGTAACTGGAATTGAAATTCTGCTCGCCTTCGCAGTCCCTTTTCAGAAGCCAGAACCTCCCAATAATTACGGTTGATTTTATCGTTTGTTCCTGTGGCTATATAATTTTTTCCAGATCTGGGGTTACTACACCTTGAATACACACGCAAGAATAGAAGTAAAAACATCCATGATATCACACAGTTACCCATGTCGAGGCACAAATATCTCAGCAGCTGTTCGCAAAAACCGCAAGAAAACAGTAAATCAAAAACAATGCTAATAAAGCATACCTGGATAATTGCTACCCAGCCCAGGGGCTGCAAATTCTATTTTGGAGAATTCGTAAAGCGCTTGAAACAAGCCAACGTTTAAGAAAATCCACTTGGATTCGGTGCATTTTTTCCTTCAGCCAAATTGTGCATGGGATTCTCTAATCAGTGACGTCAACTGTTTCCTTTTTAATCTTATTGCCTCTATTGAACTTCAGGAAAGGGAACAATGGAGAAACAGCCTCACAGCTGGAAAGGGTGAAAGAGTAACGAACATGTTAATCGTACAGAGACAAAGCTTGGTAAAGCAAACTTGTGGGAACAGTTCGGTCATGTGCCCTTCAATCATGAATGCCGAACAGAAGTCAAACTTTGACATGGAAAACGTTTGAGCAAAACGAGCCAACTGGAAGGAAAATCAAACGAAATGGTTAAACCAGAACTATAAATAGCTTGCTTATGAAAGCTGTCCTTGCAGCCAGCCATTTCAAAAATGTTCTGAGGCCTAGAGTTTTTTTGACATTCATATTCGTGAAAATGGGATCCTGCAAGGTTTATGCAACCTTGGTTTTTACCTGATGCATGCTCACTGCTTGAAATGCATTTCGTATCGGGCAAGGCAACGCCACACTGATATTCTCCATAAATATTCGATAATCAGGTGATACTAGGCTAATTGCATAAAATTATTGAATTTCAAAATAATTCTTTTCAGAGACTTTGAGAACTGCTTCCATGAAGGCAAAGCTCGACAAACTTGAGATAAGCTATCCAAATCACTCATGAGTTAATTCAAATTCCTTTAAGAATACATGCCAATGAAAGAGAAAAACTATATTTGATTTCATCCATCTAGTGGATGAGGCTTCTGAACTAGAAAAAACTACACTATGATGTACTCCCTGCTTGTCCACCCCCCTCACCATCGATGCAATGAGAAAGTGATTTTCTCCACACCACACGTGAGCTGGCAGTGATTGCCTGCAGTTGAATG
>JAQFYZ010003831.1:0-12496 GCA_034695085.1 Cylindroiulus punctatus | reverse complement strand
CTTTATTCGTGAAAATGCGCGTTGTGATCGCCAGCATGGCCACCTACATAGGGTAGTATGGGTGGCGTTTCTGTCGCAGCGACCTGAAAACGCTCCCTGGAGCGTTCGGAACGCTGCTGTCAAAACGCTCAGCACTGCATGGCCACCCCCATTTGACATTGTGAAACGCGATCGTGCGACCCAGACGCAACGTTTTGGTCGCGGCGTTCGAAACGCAAGCGTGGCCTTAGCCTTATGTCCGAAGAAAGGATAACCATGACCGATAACAGGGAGCAGCACAGAGAAAACAGTGAGGAGCGAACTCACCTAGAAACTGAAAAACACCTGGCCAAGTTACCAACCTCACAATGCAATTTGAGGCGACCTGGCAGCGCCCTAACTACGCAGCCACGGGATCGTCCCCACCTGCTTTTGGTTAGGGTTGGCCAAATTCCCCCGTAGATGACAACATAAAGGGTAACAAAACGTTGTTTGGACGCTGAATACTGGTCTCCAGGTTGGGCAATGTAGGGGTGCTCTGGCACGTTCACGTTTCACTGGCCAGTGTGTCTACTGGGCTGTAAATCCTAGTTTTTGTTTGAAAATGGAAATCCAGGAAATATTCTGGAGTTCTTAGCCCCTGGAAATTTTCAATATCAAATCGATTGAAATCCATCATTTTGCCAGGGTTTTTCACCCCAAAAAACTGCGTTCTTGTCATTGCTAATCCTTCTGTAAATTTCTCAAAAATTCCTTAAAATGAACATAGTGAATTGTAAAATTAAACTTACTGCACCTGAGTAGTATTACCTACAGAGGTAATTAAAACCCATTAAAATCCATCACTTTGCCAGTATTTTTCCAAACCATTTCGGCCTTGCTGATTACCTGCTAAAATGTCCCTAAAGAGGTATCACGGTTGAAATATACAGGGTGTCTCCGACGTCAATGTGGCAAATGGAAAGAGTGGTATTACTCCACGTCACTAATAACTAGGTCTAGAGATTACTTGTTTCCGAAATACATACATGTATATAGTCCATGTAGTATTCATGAAAATGATGATCCGTCATCCAACTTCGTAAAACGGAAATATAAATCCTGGATAATGGATACATTACATTTTAAAATGAAAATGATCATGTGTGATCATGTCCAGGCAGGTGAATCGCAGTTTGGAAACAAAGGATGTTCCGATCAACGATGGCGGTTATTCAAGGAAAATATCGACCAATAATTACGACCAAAAATAATCGAGCCATTCCATAGCTGTCGATCAATAACGGAGGATATCCCATCGATTTCCAATCTATCAATTATTAGGGATATTCCGTGCAATTTCGCTGCATGGCCAATAATAAAACGACAGCTGATGCTGTTGATCAGTTGATGGGCCGGCCGCCGACAACAATCCATGACGTAGTTTGGAGCTGGAGCATCAATCTTAGCCATTCTTAGGAGAGAAAAAATCAGCTCAAGAATCATGAATGAAATGGATTTCCAGTCGTCTACTCTAGGGGGAAAAAACTGCTGAGGACATCTTTTTGCAGATTCTCGCATCGCTGGCGTTGAGCCAATAAAGCGTTTTCGGAAAAATCAGATCAATCCAGTGCAAAATTAATGGCCTAGCTCAGGAGAACGTCACGCATAGATTGGAAGAAGTTGGGGTCACTTCCGGTCAAGAAATCCGCGCTCGCTTTCTATGCACGGCGATGGCAAAGAGCAAATTTCGCGACTTTGGTGCTTGAACGATTTAACTAGATAGGATAGGAACTCGTAAACACAGGCAGGAAGTTGTCTGAATTTGGTGGACATAGTTTCGACCTTCCCAAATTTGTCAGGGTCATCGAAAGCCGCCCCTGTTTCGACGTTATCGCATCCGCAAAAGTTAGTCAAGTTTATTTTAAAACAACTCAATGCACGACCCTGAATCTGCGACGAAATTGGGAAGTGTCATCTTCATAATCTGAGGACTACGGGCAAATTATGATGAAAAGGCATAGGAGAACTATGGTTACATGCAGGCATTAAGCAGGCTTAGACACATTGCAATATGGCAAGGGAGGAACCTCGGGGGCTAGTTTCATAGAAACACAGAAGAACTTTCTATGCAAGTCAAACCAACCACAGATGCATCCCATAATGCAACACGCGTAAGCGTTAGTCATCTTAATTTCCGATAAACATGGTAGAAATCTGAGAATCTAAGTGCACTGGGGTGATATTTAATTGTCCAACTCCTATTTCATAGCCGTTAGATACCTGTGATGTTAATATGATGTTAATGTGATGTTAGAATACTGTCTGCCATTGATGTTGTGCAGTTCAGTATTTATAACAGGATTGGATCGTGGCATCTAGGTCTTTAAGGCCAATGTTGATGGCGCTTCATAAAACTTCACTTCCAATGCGACGCCATGCATGAGCTATGCAGCAGAACACGAACATTCTAAATGAATTGACAGAAACAGTTATAAAATGTGAACAAAACAATTTTTAGACCAATCTCGACCTCCTCCACAACTTTAAAATTGAAACTGTGCCTCCAAACTAGGATGATCCATGGTCGATCAATTGGCCTGTAACCCATAAGTGCACCACCCTGTATATTCAACTGTTCCTACTGGATTGCAAATTATGCTTGATTATTTCGAGTTTTCTGCTTCCCATTTTGCCATGAAAGTTCCCAGAGCCCAGGAAGATGTCGACAGATTTGGTAGTCTCGTCTTCCCCTCATTCTCCCAATCACTGCGAGTGCTGGGGTCATGGCAAATGGTTTACATCATCGCAAAACGAGCAGATGAGCAAAAAGCCGGCATGCACGGCACGTGTCGCCGTAACCAGCAACGACAGACAAATGGTTTCCTGTCCAGACGCATAAAAATCCCGTTTCCGAGGCTTTTATTGGTGGGGAATGTAAGCAGCAACAGAGCTAATGTCGTCCAGCATTTGCGTGCTCGCAACTTTCCAATTTACCCAGCACACACACACACAAAAAAAAAAAAAAATCGAAAACGAATAAATGGGCAATAGGTTATTCAACCTTATTTTTGCACGCAGCCTTATGCTCCACAGATTTGCGCAGGTTCTTATCAAATTTGTTTTCATGTGGTTCGCCACATGGACTGCGCAATTCCGATGTCAGTAGGCGCTCGAGAACTTTGACAGCGTGACGGAAGTGCAAAATTATTTTCGCACGATCAGGCAAACACCAGATAAGGTATCGAAATGCCAATAAACTTGCACCTAACAATCGAATGCAAACCTGTGACTCACATGGCAGAATGAGGTGGGTCACCGGTGCGCATGCACTTGTCCCAGATAACTGATTGTTCCCAGTGCGACCTTGTCGAGTGGACCTGGATCCAGATTTCGCTCTTTCACCATTCAATTTCAAAACACTGTGTTATCAAAACTTGATAAAAAAACTACTCGGGCTCGGTGCAGTTCGGACTGATGGCTTATGGGACACCCGTTATTAACCGAGTTCACTGACTTAGTTTTTTGAACCAAGAAGCCCTTTAATTCGTTGTTGCATGCGATCAATTATTGGCCGGGCAGGTGCGCTATGCATTTCCTGCAAGTTAAAACCGATACCTGCAATGGCAAACCCACTTAAAAATAATTACTTCGTGACTAGTTGACGTTATGGCCTGGGACAGATTCTCCGTGGGGAAATTCCACACTTAATTAACGATTTAGCTGGAAGCAGACAGTTTCATTTTAACGAAACGCTAGGCTGTGAGGTCATAGGGTGAACGCTCAAGTTTGGCACTCGTCCCAGTGAAGCACAGCTGGGAGGAATGGGTACGGCACCGTTACCATTCGCACCCTGACATCTGCTCGTGTCTCATGACCAGCCATTGTTAATGAGCCCAGCTGCTGACATTGAAAATGCCTGTGCAGCACACCTAAAGGTACTCTAGAGGGTCGACCTGCATTTGGGCGAAGTGTTTGGCTGCTCTACATGTCAATAGGTTATACATGTACATGTAGTAATCAGTTTGAAGTCACAATGGGGTATACCTACAATGAGTTTTCTTTAAACTAGCTCCAATTAAGTGAGATTATTGAAGATGATACCAAAGGTGCCTATTTTTTGCTATTGTGCTTCTATTGTGTGGTGCACCGTCAAGAATAATGCAAGTGTCATTGGTGCCATTGTCCGTTTACATGCAAGCTGTAACTACTTATAAGTCACTAGAATTCTTGAGTTCAAAACACCCCAAATTCACTGCTTGATAAAAAAAGTAGCACAGCCCTGGGGGCGCAGTCTGAGTTTGCTAAAACCAGCATATTTCCCCCATACTTTTGAAATGGAGTCAATATATTAGTTGGAGGAACGTTGCATCTGGCTGTAGATTTGCCACGAACATAGGAGCCAGGAAGTCACGTGATCATTTCGAGCAAAGCCAGTTTGGACAGCAGGAACAAACTTCTTTATTCGAGGTGCTTCGAATCCAACCATCCCAATGTTTATTCTCAATTCAAGTAACTACCTGTAAACACAATTACACGTACGGCTCACATTGATTAAGGTATCTTAAAGTCTGCATGTAGACTGCATGTGATCACCAGGTTTTCTCAACTCGAATCCAAATAATCTAGGTTAATAATACTAGGTTTAGTGAGCTACTAATTGCATTTTTCTTCAGCTGCTGAAGAAAATTTCACCATGGAAAAAAGTAGACAAATCCAGTGCAGCAATTACACAGATAAATGCGAGCCTATAATAGTCGATAATTATTCGGCAATATTTTCCGTGTACGGTGGCTGAAATCGGAAGCTGGCCGCAGGGAAAGTTACTGAAAAACTACACCGAAAGAGTGGACTGTGGACAAGCATACTAAACGCTAGGAACACTGAAGGAACCTTGACGAAACCAATCCACCTACACGTAGATGGCGATAATCCACACATCGATGCCTAATTCCCAATTGAGAGCAGCTTTCGACAACGATGAAAAGCAATAGCCGTCGGCTCTTGGGCTGCTCCGGAAGAGCTTCATAATTAGCGTAACAATAATTAGATGGCAATAATTACCTGCTGAGTACTCGGGTAGGCACGTCGATGTGTGTACCAGTCCGCACAGAAACACAAATGCTAGCGCGGACAAGTCGACTATGGCTGGATTTCGTTCCTCCATGCTGGCATCAAAAATCACGCTGAAGAGGCCTGTTCGTCACCGCGGAACATTCCGGACCATCCGATCGCTGCTGCGGCCAAAAAATGCATAAAATCACCAACGATCCGACGACTACGAAAAAATTCTCGAGCGATCCTTCGCGTAACAGTATCACGGCTAGAATGGGCAATTCCGCTTGGTGACAGCTGTCTACTGCCGTGCAACAAGCGGCACAGCATGCACCAACTGCGACTGGTGGCGCCATCTCTCGACAACAAATAGCAATCTATGTCTTTTTTACATAGCAAATGTAATTTACTCGAGTACTCAGCAGGCAATTATTGCCATCTAATTATTGTTTCGCTAATTATGAAGCTCTTCCTGAGAAGCCCACGGGCCGACGGCTATTGTTTTTTTTTTTTTTACAAAACACTGGGGAAACCACGCAGCAGCCTGCACCTATGTCCATGATTCCCCAGGAGGACCTCACATTCTCCGCCACTGCCCTGCACTAGGTGCCCCCCAGTCATGGGGAAAAATGGACACACCCACATTGCTGCAGTTGGTACATCCGCCTACACCAAAAGATGAAAAAAAAATCACAGAAGTGAAATCACGCCTCATGCTTTGGGCTAACGTGCACCAGGAGGCCCAGTCACAATAATAAATACATAAGCGGAAGAAAACTATTGGCTCATTTCGGAGCCATCCGCTGGAAAGGAGTTGCCAATCACCATCATCATCATCATCATCAGCTCCCCTCCCTCCCTTTTTAAATAATTTTATTTCACGTAGTGTATGTGCTGTAATTGCTAGATTCGAAAATGGCACCCTATCTCAATATTTCAGTTTATTTTGTCTTTTCGACAGCACAAATTATGTGAGCAAAATTACTTGAGTATCATTTGTTAGGGAAGGCCAATGATATATTCGATGGATCAGTTATAGTATGCTTCTGAGATCAGGATATATGGATTTGGTTTGTTGATTCCAAGTGTATTGATAATTAAGTTTAACACAAAATTTAGGAAATTACAATATCGCCCCAACTTTAATATTTTCTGTTCTCATACAGGGGTAGGCTGCTTATGTAAAATTGTAACAGATCAAATGAAAAGTTTTTGGTACAGATGTCACCTTCTTAAAAATTGTTAATTTACAAATGATCTTAGTGAATACCTACTTAGTTTAGCATAAAACTTGAGTTTTCCATCATATAAGCGGAAAAGTGACATCATCCAAATATGGAAAAGACAAAAAATCAGTATTAAAAATATGAAGCTTGCAGCAGGAGTTGACTCCAACAGCTATATGGAAATGTAAATACGTTTTGATTAATGACATGAACACAGCCCTACACGCCCCAAAAGTGCACAATGCATTCAAAATTGTACACCAGAAACATAACAAGCACAAATGTTCCTGTACGCGAATGCAGGGAACAATAAAACAGCATGGTAAGATTAATACATTCCTAACACCTGCCCTGATCTTGTACTGTATTTAATTGCCAGAAAGTGACTATGTCAAGTGCAACAAAACCAAACATTGAAGCAAATGATTAGATACAGACTCCTACCTGGGTAAAAGCTCAAAAAGAATCCTGCCTGACCAGTGCGACCTGACCAGACATATGAGGCTGAGTACAGGTGTACCTCAAAAATCAGTTTCACGATACCAGCTCAACATAAACTGACCAAGCCGCAGCTAACACTCCTGAGCGGCATGACACCCACACAGACCAGAGCACCAAAACCCTCTCCAAATATTAATTGGCCAAGGTGACGTGGCTGCCGAATGGCAGAAGCAGCGGCGTTTATAAGGTTCAGAAAATGTCGGCACAATGTTTTTCAAAAAGGGACCCCGTCAGGTCCACTAGTGTACCAGTGATAAAACCATTTTTTCAACGACTGCACGCCACTGCGCCCAGAGGTCCTACGGATCGGAATCTTGGCACTAACGAACAAAAAGGGTCTCCAAGGCGCCCTTATCCTAAGCTATGCAAGCTATCAGAAAGAAAATTAAATCTCAGCCTGTGCAGTTAATACCGCACGCGGGGGGACTTACCGCTTCGAAGACTACAGACCAAGGAGTTGCCCAATCCGCCATATTACCAAGCTGTGGGAGTTCCATGCCTAATCTCCGCACCTTAGTGCAATGGTACGGAGACTGTACATACATACAAAAACACAATCCTTCCGTTTTTGACTTTTTCAGCTAGTTCGTCTGTCTAATGAATAAGTAAAATTGTCCAATGGACTCTTACTCACTGTTTTCCTGCCCCGAGGTAATCAAGAATAAGACTCGTCGCGCACACACTTCCCATATATTGGTGGTGAAAACTGACGTGGCAGAAAATCATTCCAATCCACTCGTGGGACTCAACAAAATGAGCCATCAGAAATTGGAAGTCTCTTCCAATGGACGGCAATTCCCTTATTAGTAGAGAGATCATGTTAGTACTGAGTTGGGCGCCATGAGTTGAATTGAACTGAATTGTCAGTAACACTGTTGGTTATCCAGTTTAGCCAGATATAAAAAATTATTTGACCTTTGGTCATACAACCTTGAAATATGCCTGCGATTGTAATACGTGCGCTGAAGTTCCACTATTCTTACAAATGTCGAACGTTGAAAAAAATGACGTCACGAACGAAAAGCCCGCCTAAAATGGCGCCCTCTGCCGGGAGGCTGTGAAAATACGAGTTACAGAGGTGCTAAAAAAGGTGTGGGATTTGAACTGCAAACATGTTAGTGAATTTGTGTTACAATTACAGGCAGAAATCTGAATTCATACCAGTCAAAATTTATTTCACGTTTATGAACTGTTAGTGCTCTTAGAACACTTAGAACTTACAGGAGTTTAGGATCTTGTATAGTAATAATATATATATTAGGAACTTTTTGTCTAAGGTGTATCAAAAGTTTGTTTTTCCCAGAAAGAGCTGATTATGGTGAGAAATGCTTTTTAAATTCGCAAAACAACGATTGTATTCCTATGAAATAAATATTGAAGAATTCATATCACAAAATGAATTCCGAAAGAAAAATGAAACTTAGCAGGAGGTGCTACAGAAATAATCAGACATACCTTCTTTGCTTAGCCTAAACTTCTTCTCAGTCACTGGACATTTAATTTTTTCCATATAACATGAATTCCATGAGTCGACCATGTAGTAACATGAAAGGTATTTATTTCAAATATAAAAAATACAAACCCCAGGTTTGCGTGTTATAGCCTCCGAAGTTTAGTAACCTAAATAAGCATGCACTAATGACAAGTTAGCGGCATCATACCTTGAAAACAGTATCCTATGGAATAAAATTTGAAGGGGATTAAGCGAATCTGCTCTATGACTGCTACTCGAACATGTAAATCTTCGCAAATGAAAATCTTGAATTAAAGAAGCATAATGTAAATTTAAGTCATGTATTTTGCTAAGCTGCATTTGTCTCCTTCCCAGCAGTTTGGACAATCTTTCGAGCTGAAAAATTTAAACTTTCTTCTCTATTGGTTTGGGAATAACTAGGTTCTACAATACTGCTTGAAAAACCCTGAACCACAAAATTTGAAGACATAAAAGCAAAGTAGCAGCACCCTTTTGGAAATGAGAATCATTCAGGCATGTTCATTTCAAGAATCTTGTCTTGGAAAATTCGTGACCGAAGCCACTTAATTTACTGAATGTTTGTGCGTAATCTCATCTTTGTGAACCAAAGGAAGTGGGAAAGCAGACCATGTTGGTAGTGACTGGAGTACTCACAAATTTTATCTAAAAAACTATTTGAGACAACAGTAACATGAGGCGTTATTTTTCATGTATTATTTGCTAAAGATCGTGAATCTTGGTCCACAAAAATGTCAAATCTGCTTCCGCTTCCGCTTCATCTGCTCTTGCATACTATTGGTATTACAGCAGCCTGATTCTCAATGGGTCAGAGGAACTGTTTCTTGTCAGCAAGCCCTGCCCTTCACCAGTGGTTGCATTGCATTAAAATAATAAAATATTAAACCTTTGTCATATAAAAATACCATCGATAACAAACGCCGTGAAAGGCGCCTATGTACCCTCCTCTTAATTGTCTATTATTATAAACCTGAGAAAATTCAGATACTTTGCACGCTGGCAAGCCTCAAGTCTGCTCGGGGCAGTCTCATCGACCTCACTAATACTTTTTTAAGATGCATCTCACGAAAATCCGCTGTTCCGTGACCAGATTTTCCAGCGCAGACTTTACTTTGGTCGTATTTTTTCATACATAAACTTCTGCCCTTTGTCCACCAGGCTGCCATCTCTCATGATGACGCTCCGCTTCTTCATAAAATGAAATTGTCCTAAGGCGAATTCATAGAATTCATGCTCCATCTTCCAAACTGCGGACGCTTGGATTTTGGACACTGTTTGCGGCGAGGGGTCTATCTTCGTCGCTGTTCTGCGCAAGTGAGATTTCCTTCCTGAACAGAGAATCGGTCAAAAATAAATACAAACGTTACTTCTGGGGTCGTCAACCACAACAATGCTTACTAAATGGCTTTGTAAGCAGCCTTCACATCCCACCTGATAAATACAGCTGCGTCGCTCCTTTAAAAAATCTTGGCAGTGCCATCTCGAGCAAAACTATAAAATCCTGAAGCTCCTCCGTGACGCCCACAAGCAAATAACTGTTCACCAGATTGTGTTTGGCTTGCTCCAAGGCCCAGGCATTGCCAGGCATCCTGCAGGAAATGCAATGATTCATAACGGCACAAAAAAGGCAAATGAAAAATTCTCTATCGCATCCGTACCAACATTCTGCTGCATGTCCGCAGAAAAACGGAATTTGCAGCCACATGTTTTCAGGCGCACAATCTGATTCATCCTTCTCTACGCATTCGTCGAATGTCATTTTATCCCCAGTTTTCTTCCGCACCAGATGAGGTCTGTAATCGTCGCCATATCTCAGGAAGTAGTAATAGGAAACCAACCTATCTAATGGCTTGCGTAGGACGTTGATGTATATGGGTTTGGTTTTCACTCCGAACCTAAAAAATTGAAATTAAGACGCAATTGGATAACCTCATTTCCAGCCAGTGCTACAAAAAAAAACCAATTGAGCTGACCTAGAAAAATCCACATAGGCAAAATGGCCATGATACAGAGCCGGCTTCATTTCCATCCATGACGTTACGTTATAAGCAAATCGAACCTAAAAAAGACACGATGATTCCCCGAGAAAATAAATCAATCTTGAACCCATTCAGCATGCCCCCGGAAACAGACTGAACACGTTCTCCCTGCACTCACTTGGTCCGCCAGTGACATGATATGACTATTTCGTGAAATGTTGACGTGCAAGACATGGTACTTATTGATCTCACAGAGGTCATAGGCCGTCCCCATCAGGGTGGTGCTGGCCGTCTTGGGCAGGCGATTGTAGATAACTATCAGGTCGTCAGCCTGCGTTGGATCTGAGGCTGGAGCGAGGCCACCAAGAGAGGGACCGGCATCCGGCAGGATAGGGTTGTGGGAGCCATCGAAATCTGCAAGGCGAATCCTCGCAAGGTACTCTTCTGAACGCAAGGAGACAAGACGAGAGAAACTGATAATTACCATCTTCCAAATACATGTAGGTAGCTTCAACCCTCGCGGATTTTTTGAAAATACAGCAAAAAGAAAACGTGGATAGGCACAGATGTTTAAATATATGTTTTCACTTTAACGAGATGCTTCGACTTCCCCCTCCACATGTCAGTATTTCTTATTATTTCCCGATATGCTCCTACATGTAATGATGAGGTCATTATTGAACAAACAATTTTCAAACTGTACATAAAAACGAGATCTAAAATGATGAATTTTAGCCTAAAACACTAACCGATATGCAAAAAACTCTGTAGGCGAATTTTGTAGATGGATCAAAAATGATTAATTTTAACGAAAACGACAATGATCACTCTTCATTTTTTACACCCCCCACCAAGATAATGATATGGCCTTGACCCAATCAGCATCAACATAGCCTCAAAAGTAAATATTTGTAGAACTATAGATATGAGGAGGAAGTCTTGGTTGGCATGTCAATCTGATGTACTTTATGTTATCTCATAAAACTCAGAAGATCTGAGAATGATGACAGATGCTGACATGGGGATGTCCAAAAGCCCAGAGAAAGTGAAAGTCTATTGATTGCCACATCTTTCAAAACGCATACTGCAAAAATTTACCATAATTTACAGCCCTCTACGGCTATCTTACCTCTATCAACTATAAAACTTGTTGATATAGGTCACATTCCTAGAGGGCCAGCGATTATGGGGTCAACTTTGCACAATAGCGTTTTCAGCTACATGGATTTGCGCAATCATATCAATTGATAGACTTGTATGCTTGCACAAAACCTTGGGTCCTAGCTATTCATAAATAAATGAGGAGTGTGACGAGCTGATGAATGAGGGATAGCTGCAAGGACTTGCAACAGCCAGATTTCAGGCAAGCATCTTTCATGCCCATGACAATGCAAACGCCTCAGCTATAACTCATTTTTAATGAAATTTGGCAGCTCTCAATTCTCAACCACCCAAGGGCAAATTAGGACTTGAAGCAAGCTCCAACCTAGCCTCGCTACTTCTCCTTTTCCCAGAGGCTAGGAAACCCACTTCCCAAGTCGAATACTTGCCTAAACGCTGCCTGGCCTGGTCCAGCCCAGCAATCTCCGTCTCCAGGCGCGAATAAACAACGAACAACAGGCCGGCTCCTATGATGGCAGCTAGCAGATACCAGCATTTGAGGCCTCCTCTATTTCCAAAGGTTAGGGCCATGGCATCCGCATCATACCACGTACGTGAATTGGCGTGTCTGCTACGAGTTCGGCTGGACTGGCTTCTGGCCTAACCTGAACATGATTCTCGACGGAAAATAGGCCTCGCTCGTGAATCAACCAGCTCAAATAAACACCCACTGGCACAGAATTACAGTCATTGATCCGACATGTGATGGTGGCCACGTCGAAATCCACTTTACGCTTGTTGCCTGCGTCTGGCGGTCGCAGGAACGACGGAGGGGCGCCCCAGGCAGAGAGCACTTTCGGTCATTTCGCGTTATGACTAGGGCGGCGCCACCTGGCGGCTGGCAAGGCCACCACGATTGGAATGCCGAGAATTTTGACAGGAAATGTCACCGACTCGAGCATCTATCTGGGGGCTAGTGGTATTGATCGAGCGCAAATTTACTCGGCGCGGTGAGGGCTTGAACTTTATCATCTTTGAGCTCAAATATGGCATAATACAAACAGAGGTCATTGTCACCTTATGGAAATTCCAGAGTGGAGGGCTGTAAAAATTGACGTCACCCAATTTTACGGAATTTCGAGTGACGTCATCGCTTCATGGGGGGGGGGGGGGGGGGGGATTAA
>JAQFYZ010003830.1:0-12497 GCA_034695085.1 Cylindroiulus punctatus | reverse complement strand
AGTATCCTACTTTCAATTCCTACTTTCAATTCCTACTTTCATGGGAGCTTACTCGACTGCCACTAGATGGCGACCCTCGTTATAATTTCTGGTCGCCTTTAAAGCCTTAATTCCAGCCATGTTTTTCCGACGCACGTCCACAAATCGATAACTGGGTTGCGCCTCCTACTCCCACCCCTACTCCCACCCCCACCCCTCTACCCACACCGTGGCCTCCATTGCCGCGTGACGTTTTTATGAATGGGGACGGACATCAGCCTCGCTCTTTTCCTCAATGAACGCCAAACGAGCTTTCGCAGCCAACGAGGTTGCAAGGAAGAAAAAAAAAGGCAAAAGCAAGAAGAAGAAGAAGAAGGAGGAGAAGATGATGATGAGGATGGTGATGACGATGATCGGAATCGCAGCAGCAGCAGCGAGGGTAAAAACGAGTACTAGCCTCCGAGCAGGTCCCGGCTGGGAAGAAAAAAATTCCTGCTCGTTACGATTTCATTCAACAGCGTTTTTTGGGCCTTTCGAAACATCGTCCGGGAATTAGTTATTCACGTCTGTCGTCGTGTGAGAATGGCAGCCAGCGATGGATTAGCATCGCCAATGGCGGCTGTGCAGGGTGTCCCCAAAGACGCGGACCCTGGGGACACCCTGTAGCGTCACGCGTTAATGAGGGACCTAGTGGGGACCTAGGGGGGAAAAGGGTCCTTAGACAAAGGGCTTCACGAATGGTTGCTAACTCCTGATAAGTGTGCAGGCTTCAGGGACTTCAATGGGAATAACTGTATTTCCTATTGGGATTGCCATACCGGGGGCGGTCGAGTATTACGTCACCCTCTTAGCTTGATGATTTTCCTTTTATGCTAAATAATTGCCGGTTTAAATCCTATTCCACCTTAACGTCACTCTTCTCGAAACTCAGGGTTCATACTCAAATTTACAAAATCATTTCCCTGACTTTCCCTGACAACCCGAGTAAATTTCCCTGACTTATAAATCGCGTACAAAATTTTTTTTAAACCTCCTCGTGAGAAAAATTTAATGTTTATTCATATCAGCTTTTGGAAATGGTCAGCAGTACATGGTCACATGTAAAAAATTATTTTTTGGGTATTTTTTGGGAAAGTAAACTCTAAAATGGTGACGTATTTTTAGGGGTGGGGGTAGGGCTGTTCGTTACACTGTTACAAGGAGGGGGGTGAAAAATGAGAAAATGTGGTGACGTAATTTATGTCAGGCATGTGGCCAGCTATGTCACATTCTGTCACATGAAAATATCGCATTTGTCACACTTTGTCACATGCAAATGTTATGCAATTGAGTCTTAGTTCATCAAAATTCTCACCAAATATACTGTATCTGCAAAAATGTTAATTTCATTCATTTTTTTCCCTTTTTTACACACGTTTTGGATAACTGATTCAAGTTTTCATCATCAAGCTCTATTGCCACCTTGGCGTTTTGAATGATGGCATTTGCAGCTTCTACTTTTACAATATCTGCGCGGCTAGTACTGCAGGCCTCACGTAACACTTCCATTCCTGCAAGCAACATTTTTTGGGCTTTTTCCTTCTTTTTGGTAATTTCCTCTTCATCAACAGACTTTTTTGAGCCCAGTCTCCCTTATAATTATACAGATAGGTCATACATAAGAGGTTTCCCTCTTTATGTGTTGCATTTGTCACAATATTTTCCATTTTTACCGAAATTGTCACATTTTGTCACATTGGCCACATCCCTGTTATGTGTGCTCCCCGAGCGAGTTAAATTTCGGCATCATTACCAAATAACGAAAACAGGCTACTGCGAATCGATTCCTTAAATTTGCTTTAAAGTGGGAATAAAAAGCCTTAATCTTTCCGAAATTTGCTCAACGATCCAAAGCGATTTTGGAGCGTGAGAAAGGAAAACACGGCCAAACGAAAGTACTGTACATACTGGCGGATTTTACGCATTTGACTACACGATTTTCGATTCCGCGACTTAAAATTGTAAAATAATTCGAGTTAGGTTTAATTTCCCAACACGTGTATTCGTGTCGAAATATTAAACTTCGCCGTTGTGGCTCTCATCCGCTGGAAGCTGCTATTTTTAGTCGCAATCTCTATCGAATTGCTAAGAGAGTATCCGCCTCAGACCTTACGAAAGTAAACCTCGCGTATTTAGTATACGTGCATTTTTTGCAGGTTAAAAACCGCCGCCATTTTGAAAGGGTTGGCGGCTGACCACCGTCCAAACGCATGTGTGACCCTCGCCTTCCCCCAATGCGTGTAACTCGAAACCCAAAGTCTTCACCTCCCCTTGACTTCCGGACAACCCGAAAACCTAAACTACCATGTGTGGTGAATCTTGAGAATTTATCTTCTTCTGAGACACACTGTCTCATCCACAGCCAATACAGGGTTCATACTCAAATGCACAAAGTCATTTCCCTGAATTTCCCTGACTATCCCTGACCAACACGAGTAAATTTCCCTGACTTTTTGCAAAAAAAGTGAACCGGTTTCTGCAAAAATTTTGCATAAAAATTAACCAATTTCGCAAAAATATGGTTTTCACTGCTGCTTCCCCCTACCCCCCTCAGGACCGTGGCTGGATCCGCCCCTGGGCAAAGACCCCCCCCCCCCTAGACAAATGTTCAAAACTTTTGCAAACTTTTTGCAAAAAAAAATTTTAAAAAAAAGAAAAAAACTGAACTGATATTTGCAAAATTGTTTGTTAACCAATGCAAAAAAATGAACCGATTTTGCAAAAATCTTCCAAAACAAATGCAAGAAAGTTAACCTGTCATTGGAAAACTTTTGCATAAATATTAACCAGTTTCTGCAAAATTTTCGCAAAAAAATGGTTTTCACCGCAGGGCTCCACCCCTGGTCACGGACTCTCTTAGTGTAGACAAATGTTCCATGTGATTTTATTATGGACAAGAAGGGAACAGTTAGTACATTTTTGGAAATCATTGGAAAACTGCACAATAAGCTAAGTTTTCTTTACATAGCAATATTGTGGATGTCTCCAATATTTCATGGAGAGGGGAGGTGTTGCAGACCATATAAAATAACCTGACTGATTTACCAGCAAACATCATAGTTTTCCCTGACTTTCCAACAAAAACGTGATACTCTCCCAGACCATCTTGCTCTTCCCTGACTTTCCAGGTGCGTATGAACCCTGTAATATCTGGTCTCGTACTGGTAGATAAATACATCAATTTCCCGTGGAATTCTTTGCCTGAATTCAGCAAATCCGTAAAAGCTGTTGGCTAGCCTGCCGCGAGGCTAAGTTATTAATCTGAACTTTTGTCGAGCGTCAACCCTACTACGAATGAAAATGAGCGAGTAGGCCTACGAACAAACAGTGCGTGCAGATTTGGGGAAAATCCATACTACGATTCGGTTGTAGGCACCAGTGATACACTACTACGAAATTGGCACGAACGTGTAGACTATGTCAACACACGCGGCTGCTTTAATGGCTTTCATTCGCTGCAATGATAAACGCCAAAATGGATTATTACGGGGTGTCTTATTTTCATCTTTCCCACAATCGATCGTCTCGCCATCCATTTGTGAGAAAGCCAAACGCTGTTCGCCTATTGGAAAAAACAATAATTGAGTACCAGATTGGCGAAAATCGACCCATTTTTTCCCAAAAGATACATACGAGCATTATGGATTCGTAGTCGAGTCTATGAATTCAACATGTATACACTGTAAAACCTGCTGTCTTACTTTCAGTCATATTATGCGTAAAATCCTTGTAGACAAAAGTCAGTCATTTAATGAATCTTAGTGTCCGACATCAAGACTCGTAATGTGACTGAATTTTCGTAAGGAAAGGTCACCTAATGTGTCCAAAAATTATTCAGTTGCCTGAAATGCCTTACTATAAGAAGTAAATTATCACATTGAAATCATTATTTGTTCGGGAATTTAAAGTGTCATTCAATCACATTGCTCATTCACAAATTGAACCTCTCAAAAATGAGAGAAAACTAACACTTTCAGACACAAAAATCGACTGAAAATAAGACTGTTTTTACATAGCCCGCTCGCATCGCGTTACTGTAGACGACATAACGATTAATGCTAGAGATGCTGCGAACAATATCGTTGTAATGTATTTGAGAAAAATGTGCAAAAAGTGGGCAGCTAGACTGCAAATGAGGTTAGGCTTATGCGCCTCCGTGTACATACGGCGTGTGTTGTCCTCTCGATTCTACTACGCCATTGCCTTTTATTGTTACTATATTTGGCGAAAAAAAGCTGCTTGTTGCGTAAGAATCGCACATTGTAATGAATGAATTTAACGAGCTAGTCCTACTTCTTATTTATCGTGCTCGTTTTTGCCTACATTTTTACGCGCTGCCAGGGAAAACGCGTCGTTGGTTATAACAATTAAATAATAGCCTTTTTCGCCGCGTCTCGTAGCCTTCGCCATGCTTAACCTAAATACTATTTGCATCCGATCGTTTCACCAACGATATGTAGGGGGTTATGCGGCAAAACGCATAAGATAGGATAGAAAAATTTTTTTTTTTTTTTTTCGCCAAAAGAGCTAGGAGCGCCCACACGGCAACATCCCGCCATCGGCCACCACCTTTTGGCATTTATCCTTTTTTCGGGGAGCGAAAACACGATTTTAGTATCAACCCAAACCTTACACGATACACGTACATTATTTAAAAACTAGCCGTTCTATGTGGACGTTCTATACGTCCAATTTTCCACCCGCAAATTGACCGATCTAAGCAACGTAATCCGCGAAGAGTATACACACACGCGTTGAAAACTCACCGTCGTCGATGTTCATAATCTTCGCCGTTGATATTAATAAAATATCATTAATAAAACGACGATGCGAGCTAATTCCATGTCCGAGTTTTCATCGCCAAATTCGAACATTCTATTCGAATCGCTTCTTCGAACGAAGGCACGAGCTTCCGTTCGAACGAAAAATGTTCGCAAATTTGAAACACAGAACTATTCTTAATTCTACACGCGCAACTACATCGATTGTATATTAGCGTGAGGAAATTACCGTCAACGATAATAACGGCATTTAAAAGAAAAAAGGTAGCGTCCAAATTTTCGACGTTGTATGAATAAATGATCGTATTAATAAAACGACGATGCGAGCTAATTACATGTCCGAGTTTTCATCGCCAATTCAAACATTCGATTCGAATGGGTTGTTCGAACGATCGAACGTCTGGCACGAGCTCGCGTTCGAACGAACATTGTTCGAAAATTTTAAAATACAGAACGATTCGTAATTCTATACGCGCAACTACATCGATATGTATTAGCGTAAGCAAATTACCGCCAAGATAATAACGGCATTTAAAAGAAAAAAGGTACCGGTAATAAAACGAGCGTCCAAATGTGCCACCGGCTCATGTCGGTGGGCAACATGTCGCGCGTTATCGAATATGGAACGTTCGGCATTTTGAAATATATATTCGAAAAGCGGCCGTTCTAGAACGCAACGAACGCGTTCTATTTCGGAGCCGTTAGCCCAGCATTTGGGATTTTCGGCCGTCCTATTTTTAACGCTTTTATGCATTATTTTCAATAGTAAAAACGCGGTGGCTTTGCCCTCCTCGGCCCAGCGCAAAAAAGCAGCGAAAAGCGGAGAAAAAAAAGCGCAGCGAGCGACGAACAGCGGCCGAGAAAAGGCTATTCGACTCGGGGATGTTTACCAGAGGGAGAAAAAGCCAGCGAGGGCAGAAGAGAGAAAAAGAAGCCATGGCAGAGAAGAGAAGAGAGAGAGAGAGACATCTTCGCTAGCCGCGGTTGCCCCCCTAGCCAACCGAGCGAACGATTCGAAGAAACGGCGGAAAAAAACAGCCAAATGGCAGCCGAATCGAACGAATCCAGGGCCAGACGGACGCGGCGACGTTGGCCTAATACTTAATCGCACTTACCGAGATGTAGAGGCGGCGAAAATGTCCCACAGAAGCACCAAACTATAACGTCGTTCCACAAACAACTTTTCGCCATGAATGAAAACCACTCGTTCGGCCGATTCAACTGCAGGGGGGAGAAGGGAAAACACGCGGCGTACCACTGGCGCCATCTACGCGCGGACAATGGAAACTAAGCACGCGCACGGAATACAGGGTCAGGCGAAAAACAAACAGAGCTTTAGGGGCACATTTTGGGTCCTTTTGGGGCCTTGGCACCTTGCACGTACACACGGACAGTAATGATGCAGTGGCGGATCCGGGGTGGGGTTCCAGGGGAAGGACCCCGTTTGGCAAAATAGAAAATTTACGCTCCAATCTATCAAGATTGGAACCAAAAAATAATAATTCAATCTAGATTGAATGGTTAATAAATGGAAAATTTTTGCAAAAACGTAAACTGGTTTTGCAAATTTTTTGCAAGAAAAATGCAAAAAGTCAGCAAAGTAGCAAAAGCTGCCTTTTGCAATAATTTTGCAAACAAATGCAAAAAAGTAAACTGGTTTTGCAAATCTTTTGCAAACAAAAGGCAAGAAGTAAACTGGTTTTGCAAATTGTTTGCAAAAAAATGCAAAAAGTAAACTGATTTTACAAATCGTTTGCAAAAAAAATGCAAAAAGTCAGCAAAGTAGCAAAAGCTGCCTTTTGCAATAATTTTTGCAATCAAATGCAAAAAAGTAAACTGGTTTTGCAATAATTTTGCAAAAAAATGCAAAAAGTAAACTGGTTTTGCAAATCGTTTGCAACAAAAATGCAAGAAGCAAACTGGTTTTGCAAATTTTTTTGCAAAAAATGAACAGCTTTTGAAAAAATGTTTTTAAAAAAATGCAAAAAATGAACTACTTTTTGCAAATATTTTTTTAAACATGTCTATTTAGGCCTCCATATGCGTACATGTGCTCACTGCAGACTTGAAAAGAGGTCATGTCATGTCATAAATTACCGTTTCGATTATATAATTGACCAATTTTGGTGACACAAGCAAACAGTCAGATCAGGACTATGTGCATGTTTTTCCGTCAGAATTGAAATCGGTGCGATGTACAAAAATCCTGTATACAAAAATCAAGACTGTCGGAATTTAACCTTTGATTATGTCGTGTTGTGGCAAACTTAATCTGACCTAATAATGTGACTTCTGATTTAACAGCCCCTTACTACCAGGCAATCACTGCCAACCTGCGAGCCATAAGGAGAAGCTACATTCTTGCGTTGGACATAAAACATTTGGGAATTTTTAGCAGTGATGGAAATACCTTAGGCGAAGCTTTTTTGAACAATCCATGGGGTTTAGCTCACATTTCCATACCAGAATTTATGACAAGTTTAGGACAGACTGTAAGGGGAAATTATTGCACAGGCGAGATAACGGTTTTTACTAATATTCTACGAAAAACTGACATTAATATTATTAGTAAAATGAATGTGGTTAAATGCTGAAATATTTGACATCTCCATGGCGGGGGCTTCACGCCCTAAGGTTCTTCCCATAGTTTACGAAGCACTGACCCATATGGAAAAAAATAAGCGATAAATATATTTTATATATTATATTAAATATATTATATTTATATATGGAACATATACCAAAATTGGCCCAATTCCATATATGAATATATATATAGAATAAATACCTGAAATATATGGTAAATGTTCTGCAACTATCTATAAAATATACATAACATATATTCCTTAATTAATGAAAAAAAAACTTATTTGCAAATTAAGCTAATACATGAGGTTTCATGTATATATAACATGTATATTCAATAAATATATTCTGAATATGCCTTGCCACATTATATAACTGTACGAGATATTTGTCATATATTACAAATATAACATGTTTTGTAATATATATGTTTAGTATATAACATATATCCACGTATATTTTTGATATATTATACGCATATTATTTTCCATATGGGGAATTATGGCATTTGCAGTATACTACATACTTAGAGATTTCGTTGCAGTGCATGTATTGTGTTCGTGATTTTTAATAAACATTTCAAGGAGGAGGGGGTGGCTCGAGGGCAACCTT
The DNA here is from genome assembly GCA_034695085.1 of Cylindroiulus punctatus. Lineage (NCBI taxonomy): Eukaryota > Metazoa > Arthropoda > Diplopoda > Julida > Julidae > Cylindroiulus > Cylindroiulus punctatus. The sequence goes on along the minus strand of JAQFYZ010003830.1, from coordinate 4,500 downwards.
TGCAAAAACACATATCTAAAAATGTCATTAAAATATAAGTGCTGTATTGGTGCATTATGGATTAGGTGTTTCCCATGCTATCGATGGTATGGTAGTAGAAATCGGTTGTGGTCCAAATCTGAGTTTGGTTCATTGTTTATTATTAGCATTTACTATCTGTATGTAATAATTCATTCATTCGAATGTAGTTGTTATCAGAAATTCTCCCACACCCAGCCCCATGCCCCCCTCCGCCTGAACTTCTATTCAGATCCTGCTTATTTTTATAAGTCCAGTTTTTTTTAATTTTTCTTGGCCCTGTTTTAATTCCATCTCGTAATCGTAAACCAGTTTGATACGCGCCTGCGAGTCCGCCATCTTATATAATTCATTGATTAACTCGTTTTATTGCGTTTTTATCTCGCATATGAGGGGGGCAAAACGACCAGAAAAGATAGTGAGGCTAAACTGGACGCTGCAATGGTCAAATCGGAAAAACGTTTTAAAGTAGAACCACGAAGAGATTGAACTGGGGCTGAAAGCGCCGACCAATTGGGAGTGTGTAACGCCACTGGTGGCGCTGCAGTCAGCTACTTTCATGGCCGCCAGAGTAGGATAAAAGCCTCACATGCAATGGGAAATTTTTCATTTTCCCCAAATTAGCTCAGACCAATAGGATGCAATTTCCTGTTTGCGATTAGTCCATCCTGTAATACAATATCGAGCATGGCAACTATTTTCCTCCTACCGCTGAAACTCCTGAAACAGTACGTCGATAAGCCGAATCTCTTTGATTGGCTGGTAACATTTTTTCGTTATTTTGGCGAGACGACTATAGTCTATTCAGGAGCGGAGATAATACGAAAGAACACCTCAGTATATTTTCGCAATTTAATGAATCGGCTATTATTTTATTTAATTTAATGAAAGATATGCTCTTGTTATACCTTAGGTGTGATTCCTGCTCCAGCATATATATTGATATTCAACAACTTCAGTTACATTACTAAACGATGTTCTTAAACACAAATTATTTTGGTTTGAATAATAAAACTTATGAAATGAAATTGCAGGCATAGTCCAATATGTGACGCCACTGGTGGCGCTGCGGTCAACCACTGTCATGGCCGCGAGAGTAGGATAAAAGCCTCAAATGCGATGGGAAGTTTTTATTTTCCACAAATAAAGCTCTATGTGAAAGTGGGCTTCTCCTAACAGCACGTAGGCTGAGGGTGATTGCCTGGCGGACTGAGGCGTTTAAATCAGAAATGACATTTGATTAAACTAAATAGTTCAGGTTAACCACTGGCTTATTAGATTCACTTTTTGTTTCTTTTTCTGCTGATCACTTATCAGAGGTTTTGGATGAAAATCTTTTTGATAAGCAGCGTCACTCGCATTGTATTTTAATTTTTCATTGAACGAAATTGTCGTAGGTATAAACTTGACCTTGATTCGGTGTGATTTGGCAATGTTGGGGTGCGAGCTGCGTGCCGTGAGTGGAGTACACGGGACGTCCTTCGAAATGGGAACGAAAATTAAATTTCATTGACGAAAACTACCAACAATCGAGTTCATTCATGAAGAGGAAGCGCATAAGGAGGAGGGGCCTCAGCAGGCGCCACATACTCTGCAAATGACAAATGTTATTTTGATGATTTCAGTGATTAATAGAAATGGATTTTCAGTGATTTCATCATCAATACGTCGCATCGTTACTTTGAACATGGGGTGAGAAAACGACGGAAACAGATACAGGGGATGAAATAATGTAACTCGTAAATTACTCGCTTTTACCAAAGGATGTTAGATTCGGTTCAATGGCATCTAATATCATCTAACATAACTCCCCCCCCAATCCTATTGGGAGTGTGCAGCGAAAGGGTCGCCATCTAGTGGCAGCCGAGTAAGCTCCCATGAAAGTAGGAATTGAAAGTAGGATTTAAAAGTAGGATACTTTCATCAAATAACATGGCGAAGTTAGATAAAATCAGGCTCGTGGCCCAAAAATAAATACGGAATGCTTTAAATACCAACAAAGAGTATTATTGGAGAACAGGGTTAGTCAAAACCGTTAAAATAATAATTAGCTCGCATTGACGAGCTTATTTGGGGAAAATGAAAAAGTTCCCATTGCATGTGAGGCTTTTATCCTACTCTGGCGGCTATGAAAGTGACTGACTGCAGCGCCACCAGTGGTGTTGCTCACTATTAGGATTATAGGGTTACTATAATCCTATAATTTGCAACGATAACTGTTATTAATTTGTCGCTTAAATTTAGAGCATAAATTGAAATTTTAATTGTCAAAGTACGTGTATTGATGAATTAATTAGCGTTGTTCTTTTTATTAAGGCCCAATTAAAAGTGATTTTTTTTGCAATTTAATTTACCTAATTTTGGACAGATAAGATAATTTCAAATGAAAGTCAATGTTTTAATTCAAAGTTTATATTTATTTTTATATTTATAATTGATAGTAAGTTCCTGGACTATATAAAATTAAAAGACATTTCGTTTTTACAATTTTTCCAAATTTTTAGCAGAGATCTCTAGATCTCTTATATTGCCATTCAGACGGCAGGTGCTGCCATCTATCGCTCATAAAGCGAAATAAAAAGTCAAACGTTGAATTATCGTTTTTATTAATATCATGTGCATTTCCACAAGTTGTCAAGAGCACATCCAATAAAACGCGAGTCCCTCTTCATGTTTACAAAAAAAATATTTTAATACGTTGATCAGGAAAGGAGAAATTGAGTTTCGCAATTTTGTGCAGGGTGTCCCCAAAATCACATCAGGAGAATACAGTTGGGCGGACGGTTCGTGGTCGCTCCCGATTTTGCAAATTTGGCGTGAATTCGGACGCGGTTCATTTACCTCTCACGCCATGCACCAAAAAAGGCTTTTGTGCAAAAAGGAGGAGGTTGGGAGTGTGGGAGTAGGAAAAACAAGATGGCGGCTGCCGCATTGCAGTTTATGAATGAACGCTATCGTAGTAAAAGCGGTTGTGGATGAAGGCCGGGGGAATCGATCCCTCGTTGCTGATTGGCTGCCTCGACGCCCACACCCAATACGTGAATGATGTCCTGTGGGGACGTTCGAGTTATGACAACGGCATTGCACCAAAACATTTCCAATGAAAATAACATGAAGAGTGGAGGAATTTCAGGGATGTGGCCGATGTGATAAAATGGGACAATTTCTGCAAAAAATGGAAAATAATGTGACAAATGCAACAAATAAAGAGGGAAACCTATTATGTATGACCTATCTGTATAATTATAAGGGAGACTGGGCTCAAAAAAGTCTGTTGATGAAGAGGAAATTACCAAAAAAAGGAAAAAGTCCAAAAAATATTGCATGCAGGAATGGAGATGTTACGTGAGGCCTGCAGTACTAGCTGCACAGATATTGTAAAAGTAGAAGCTGCAAATGCCATCATTCAAAGCGCCAAGGTGGCAATAGAGCTTGCTGATGAAAACTTGAATCAGTTATCCAAAACGTGTGTAAAAAGGGGAAAAAATGTAGCATTTTTGCAGATACAGTATATGTTGTGAGAATTTTGATGAACTAAGAATCAATTGCATAACATTTGCATGTGACAAAATGTGACAAATGCAATATTTTCATTTGACAAAATGTGACAAATGTCCAATTGTTGGATGTGACAAAATGTGATATAGCTGGCCACATGCCTGGAATTTTATCCCACCTTCTATTTTTAAATATGACCACTTAGCATTTGGTTGCATGGCCCATGATTGCCACTATGGTTGTAGCCTCTTAATGTTTACAAAAAATGGTTTTAATATTTTGATCAGGAAAGGAGGAATTGTTTCAAATTTTTATGCAGAGTGTACCCAAAGTCACAACGAGTAATGTAACTGAAGTTGTTGAATATGCATTTTCATATCAATATATGGCTTATTAAAGAGGTTATGAGCATCCTCATGCACCCTGTATACGGTGCAATTACACGTACTATTTTCGATTAAAAACTACTACGAAGGAAGGAAGGAAGTTGATGGGCTGGGCTCGCCCAAAAAATGATGAATGAAAAATGGCGAGGAAGTTTCTCGTTTTGATACGATACGGAAGGGCGAGACTGAATAACGATAAATGTAGTTTTTGTTAATGGCACATCGTAGGCTGACGTGGGCCAAGCTCGACTGCGAATTTCTATGAAAATGCGATTAATTCGTCGTATTCAGGCGAGGCTGCCATCGTATTAAGCAAACCAATTAGTAGGTGGGGTCGGCGTGGGTGGGGGGACATTAAAAATATACAGGGTGTCACCCCTCTTGGAAAATCGAAATTCTATCAACTCGTGCAGGGTTCATACTCAAATTTACAAAATCATTTCCCTGACATTCCCTGACAACCCGAGTAAATTTCCCTGACTTTTAAATCGTGTAGAAATTTTTTTTAAACCTGCTCATGGGAAAAATATAATGGTTATTAATATCAACTTTTGGAAATGGTCAGCAGAAATCTCAAAATAATTAATAAACATGTAAA
>JAQFYZ010003829.1:0-12499 GCA_034695085.1 Cylindroiulus punctatus | reverse complement strand
TTGATTATTTATTTAAATTTTTAGCACATATATTCATGTATGTAAATGTAGATATCGTTTATTCCTTAAAATTTTCTGGTATCCAAATTTTTTATGCAGAATTTATTGGGTCCAAATTTTTTCTGCACAACTTCTTGGGGTCCAAATTTTTCTGCAGAATGCTTTGGGTGCAAATTTTTTCTGCAAAATTTTTTTGGGTCTGAATATTTGCTGCACAACTTTTTGGGGTCATAATTTTTTCTGTAGAATGCTCAAGCCTTTGGGTCCGAATTTTTTCTGCAGAATTTGTTGGGACCTGAATTTGTTTTGCAAAATATTATCTTTCTGTAATATTTTGTGCAGAAAAATAATTTTTTCCTGCAGAATTATTTCCGCGAAATTGTTTTCTGCAGAATTCTGCATGAATTTTTCAATGGGGAAATTAAATGTAAATTAAATGCAAAACAATGACTCTATTAACTTAAAAAAATCGATATGCTTTATTTGTTGGAACATTTTCTCAAAGGTAAAATGGCACTAGTGCAATTTACCATTACAGGGCTACTACCTAAATTGTCAAGTCGACTTCCATGACTGCTTTTCAACAATTTCCCTGACATTATTCACGAAACCTACCACATTATTGTATATTGACTGCTAATTCAGGCGCGAAAAACAGATCTCAAATAAGAAATTTTAAAGTTATTACATGTGCCAGCGTGCCGCACTTCGTTTTCAATGACATATACATGTACATGTACGTTGTCTTCCATATTCCATAGTCATGGCGCCGTAGCTTGGTTTGATAATGTGTCAGCCTAACAAGCAGGAGATCCCAAGTTCGAATCTCGGTAAAGAAAAATTGCGGATTTTTTCTTCTACGCTACATGGCGCCACCTGGCGGACAAATGTTGAAAGTAGATAGAAAAGAAATTGTAACGGCATACTCTGAAGTGATCAGTTCCTTTCAGGCCAGATGGAATTGATGTTGTGATTTCAGGCCTTTTACCTAGAACCATGCGGCGACAAGCAGCATGGAGCATGCATAACAGACTGCGTACCCCGTGTGCATCACTGGAGGCGACATATATAGATAACGGGTCGTTCTTTGCAGAGAATCGACATCTTTATAGGAAATATGGACTTCATCTGACGGCAGCAGGAGCCATGGCTTTGGCTAGACCGTGAATCGACTTTTTGTGCCAAAAAACGCCGAGTAGGTGCTCAGTAAGGCACCAGGAAAGTGCACCAATCAGCTCATGCCGGGCAAAGCGATTGGTGTCGTAACAGGCATCTGGATGGGACAGGTGCGCTCCAGATGCAAGGAGGGACATTGTGGTGGGCCCAGGACGGCTTCGGCTTGTCAGTGATGATGTTAGCAGAGGTGCAGATGCCAATGGAGCAGATCAGTCACGGGACATAAGGAAAGATGGCAGCCGCCCTCACAACAAGAACTGACATGTGCGGTCCCAGAAGAGGGTGCAAAAGGAACTGTAGATATAGACCATTGGAGGGACTCCGAGGCTCAGACAAACACAGAGATAGCCGAGGGATAGGGCTGAATGGGGATCACCACTCAGCGAGTAGATGCTTCGAAAAGGGTTTGCCAACATGAGAGGGTTAAGAAACCAGGTGAAGTGGGACAGTCAGCCAGCTGCTACTAAAGGGAAAGGTAGATGTGCTGGGCATGGCTGAAACTCATCTTCGTGGGGATGAGACCCTGCAGGATGTAAAGGGGGTCAATGTTAAACTGCTCTCAAGAGGCATGCATGAAAAACACATGGGGGATAGGTGTTGCATGGAAGGCAGATCTGCAACTTAGGGATTATACATGTGGAGGATCGAAACACATGTGGATGACAGTGCAAGGCAGGAGTATGAAGTTGGCAGTAGGGATCATATATATGGCGGTGGAGGGAACAGAACTGGAGTGGAATCGGGCCAGACATGCATGCTTGCAAAGAGATATTGATGCACTACATCAACAGGGATTCTCTGTGATTTTACTGGGGGACTTTAATGGTCATCTACGTGAGCTTGATGGCGTGGACAATATCAATGGAAGATGCTTGCTCGTCTTTGCCGAGGCTAATGACATGAAAATAGAAAACCTGCTGCCTGATTGTGTGGGGAAAACCTCGTGGACAAATGGCGTAGTAGCATACACCGTAGATTTCATGTTGATGGAGAGGACACTCCTTCGTAGAGTTGTAAAGGTCGAGGTGGACGACCACAATTCAGCTGGATTACGGTCAGATCACCATCTGATTAATCTAAGCCTAGACATGGGACAACTGCCCCAAAAAAGGGGGTAGGTGCTCAAACAAGAAGGCATGGGCATTAAAAGAGAATACCGATTAGAGTATGTTTGCTGAGACATTTAAAAGTGCCATAGCCCTGGTGACTACAAAGGGTGGAAAACCTGCATGATCAACTGTGGCATTGCACAGATTAGGTTAGGTGTACTTATCCCAGGAGGCTCGGACGGTAATAAGCGAGAGGAAGATGGCAAGCACTGCACATAAGATATTAAAGCAAGGTGAGGCAACAGCTACTGAACAGGCCTGGGTGCAGTATAAGGCAAAGAAGGATGTTGCAAAAGCTCTCGTGGCCAGGTGTATAGCTGCACATGACCGGAAAAGGTGGTCAGACATAATGAATGGGGGGAGGGATGCTGGGAGAAAATATTGGCAATATCTAAAACAAAAATCAAGAAGCATAGACATTATCGATATAGCAGGGTTAAAAGACGAAACAGGTGGGATATGCAAAGATAGGCCAAGCATACTCCGATTGCTAGAAGGATGTGCTTCAAAATTTCTACAAGGAACAGGGGGTAGGCTCCCGGAACACCCAAGGCACACAAGTCGTAGCATAGAACCCATTTTACCCATCACAGTGATGGATGTAATAAAAGCAGTAAAAGGCCTCAAAGATAGAAAAGCTGTAGGGGAGGATATGATTCCAAATGAATTTATCAAGAACATTGGGAGGGAAGGCCTGGAATACCTTACAGATTTATACAACTTGGTTATGAGGGGAGGGGAGGTGCCACTAAGTTGGAGGATTACCCGGATTTCAATGATTTACAAAGGGAAAGGAAAAGATAGAGCACTTAGAAAGCTATAGACCAGTTGCTATCAGCAGCTATGTTAACAAACTATGCAAGTCTGCTTAGAGACAGACTGCAAATCGAGCTAGAGACAGGAGGGAAACTAGTCGAGTTCCAGAATGGGTTTAGGAAGGGCAGGAGGGGCAGTAACAATCTTTTTGTTGTCACACAGCTTATGGAAGTTGCTCACAAAAAGAGAAAGCCCTTATATATAGCGTTTCTGGATATTAAAGTAGCATTCGACAATGTGGACAGAGAACGATTGTAAGGCCTACTTACAGAGTATGGGATAACATAGGGTCTTTGTGAAGCAATCGAGGCCCTCTATGTAGATACAGAATAAACCTTGCAATGGGGAGATTTCAAAACAAGTAATATTGCAGTCAACAAGGAAGTTCGCCAGGGATGCCCCGTCTTCTCTCTTGTTCTTGATATACATCAATAAGCTAGGGGTGAAGCTGAGAAATGCCAACAGTGGATACTGTATTGGTGCGAGACATCTCCCGGGCCTGATGTTCTGTGATGACGTGTCGCTGCTATCAGAGTCCCAGCTCTGACGTACGGGAGAGATGTCTTATGCCTCTCATCTGAGGTCACCAGGGAACTGGAGCTGATGCAACGCAGGAATGCTCGTGCTGCTTTAGGAGCAAATAGGTTCACGGCAATCGAGGCACTTCAGGAAGAGATGGGATGGTCCAGCTTCGAGGCACGGGAGATGGCAAGTAAGCTAACATACATGAGGCAGTTATGGCTCGTGATAAAAGACCTGCCTACACGGCAGGTTTACGAGATGATCAAGGGACACGGGTGGAAGACTGGGTGGCTTCGCCGAGTAAAAGCCTGTGGAGCTTAACTCAATGTGGACTCCACTATTAAAGGCTGGTGGGCAAAATCTGATGACATCATTAAGAGGATGATGACCACCTGGGAAGTCAATCAATGGCTAGAGGGGTTAAAGAGGAAAAGCACCCCGGCGATCTATGCCCAAAAGGGGAGAATTCAACGTGAAGTGCTATACGATAATAGCTACCCCAGAGCGTTATTGTTTCGAGCCCGGGCAGGATCACTTGAGACCAACAAGTGTATGGCCAAATTCAAACAGATAAACGAAATGTGCGACCTGTGGAAGCGGAGGATGTAAGTGCATGTGATGTGCCAATGTAAGGCTCTCTCTGAGTATCGTGTAAACAGTGAAGGTATGTCAGTTGAGGAGTGGCTTGGGTTTGTATTGTGAAGGGAAGTGTCTAGACAAAAATGTATTGGCTGCCAAAAAACTTCTAGGGAGATGGTGGGTCTTAAAGCAGCAACTGGGCACGTACAACAAGAGATGGAGGGGTAATACTGCAGAGCACACCCCTAAGTAGCAGTGAAGAGGCAGAGCGTACGTGTACACTCGCCTGGTTTCTGTAGCGCCCCCATGTGGGGGCATCCGTTCTAAAGGATTCGCTACAACAATCAAATCAAAGCTTGTCCAATATACTGAATGGACAGGGGAGTTCAATTTGCCCAATAGGATGGAATTTCGAATTAATCTTGCCAGGCCTTATGTCAACAACCAGCGTGCTTAGCACGCAGCAGTGCGATTTTAATGACATATACAGTGTACATTGTAGGTTGTCTTGCATATCTCATAGTCATGGCGCTGTGGCTTAGTTGGCTAAAGCTCCTGTCTAGCAAGCAGATCCCGAGTTTCCACCATGTGGCACCATCTGTTGGACAAATGTTGCCACTTGGGCGCCTGCACCGACAAAACGCTCGATTATTTAGTATGATGATGATGATTGTCCCCTCCCCTTGATATCGTGACTGCCTTGTTTGCTTTACCATTTCCTGTGCTGGAAAACCAAATGTATATGCGGAATCTCTGATTTGATGTCCATCAGTCCATTCAGTATGTAGACAGACTATTGTGTGTGTGCAGCGAAAGGGTCGCCATCTAGTGGCAGTCGAGTAAGCTCCCATGAAAGTAGGATAATTTCATCAAATAACATGGCGAAGTTCGATAAAATCAGGCTCGTGGTCCAAAAATAAATAGGGAATATTTTACGGAAAATTTAAATATCAACAAAGAGTATTATTGGGTACCACATAGTTAGTCAAAACTGTTAAAATAATAATTAGATTGCATTTACGAGCTTATTTGGGGAAAATGAAAAACTTCCCATTGCGTTTGAGGCTTTTATCCTACTCTCGCAGCCATGAAAGTGGCTGACTGCAGCGCCACCAGTGGCGTTGCACACTCCTGATAGTTTGGACATTTAGATTTTTAAACCATGACCTCATAACCCATTAATAATGTTATGTACTGTACATGTATTTAGGCTGTAATACACGATGAGCACAAAGGCAGGTTCCAAATGCAACACTTAAAAATAGAATATACTTTGGCTCAAGTGATACATAATACATAAACTCAAAGTTTGTTTTAGTTCAGTCCACTTGCAGATGTGAGCTTCTCTAGTAACATGACATTTGCAATGCAATGGAAATGGCTTTGGCAATTTTGGTCTTCGATATTCTGGGTTAAAATAATCCAATATACAAGAGAAGCAAGTTAGTAAAACGTTTGCCACACAGCACCATAATTTCAGAAGTGACAATTTCAGACCTGCCAAAAATACTGCAAAAGGTTTTCCGGTGTTGTTTTTTTTCCTGAAGATACATGCACATGTATACAGTAGTAGATCATGTAACCTATCTTGCCTTATTACCACCAGAAATTGACAATTTTCGCATTGTGTAACTACATACAATTAAGGTGGGGCTGCCATATAATGTTGTCGAATAATCGGAACATGGCCACGCCATGTCTACAAAAGACACCTGGGCAAACAATGTGCTCTGTATCATGAAGAAAAAGCTGCCATTTGAACATTTGGAAGCAAGGAAGGAAGACTTGATGGAGTTCAAGTACAATCCATTCCAGTGGTGCCAACTCCTATGGGCCCAGGTCCCATCCCCCCCCCCCCCAATAATATATTTGTTAAGGCCGGACCCCCTAAAAATAGGCAGAAAATTTCAAAAATTTCACTATCTGCACCCCACATTGTCAGGTTCAGCATTGGAATCCCTAAGGAATTTTTTATTACTGTCCCCTCCCCTCTATCATACAATACAGTCCATATCCCATGGTGCCCTATACAGTATACTCTACAGTTGACAAAAAAAAGTGTTGGAATACTATGAAAATTGTGTTTCACAATTATATTAAATTGCATACATTTGTAAACACGCCTGCATTGTAATATGTACAATACATAGTTTATGTAACAGCAACAAAAAACATTTGCAAAATTAAGAAAAGACCTTTAGTAAAATAAAATTGAATATTTCTAGGCAAAAAAAGTATTGGGACAGAACGAAAACATTGCAATGACATCCATTATTTCAATACCAATTATAAATTAATATTTGGTATGAAGCCTCTGTGCTTTAATGACTGCTTCCAGCCGTCTTGGCATGGATGCTACTAACTTTTTGGTAATGTCCTGGGATAATTTACTCCATTCTTCTGCTAATACCTGCTTCAAGCATTCTTTCCCTGTAATGGAGCATTTTCTTATCTTCTAGTCCAGACAATGCTATAAATTTTCTATTGGATTAAGGTCTGGAGACTGGGGTGGAGTTTTTAGCCAGCAACGCGCATTATACAGGAGCTGTATGTAAATCCTTGCTGTATGTTTTGAATCATTGTCCTGTTGAAAAAAACTACTATTCCAGCCCTAATTTTGCAGCACTGTCTCTTAAATTATGGTGCAACAAATCCATATATGATCTGGCAGTCATGATACTATCAATGAAATGAAGATTTCCAACACCAGCATATCCCATGCAGCTCCAGACCATAACGCTGCCTCCTCCATGCTTCACTGAACTGAGTGTGTTTTGCCGGTCCAAAGCAGTACCTTTTCTTCTCCAAATAGTAAGCATACTTGGTGGTATGAACATCTCAAACTTACTCTCATCAGAGAATATAACATCTTTCCAAAATTCCAAGGGTTTGTCCTGTTCACTTCACTAATGAGTGGTTTTCGTCTTGGCCATTGCCCTTTTATGCTGGCAGCATGAATTATATTTCTGACAGTCTGAGGAACCACAACCTTCCCTGATATCGATGCAACGTCTTCTGCAACTTTCTGCGAAGAGCCCCTCAAATTTTTTGATGCACAACTTACTACCTGTTTTTCTCCCTTGTAGTTAGTTTGATTGGCCGGCCTGTTCTCAGTTTGTTTATGACTGTTCCTGTCTCTTGTTTCTTCTTAATGATGTTAAACACTGCATTGCATTAGGAAGCTCACTCTGCTTAGGAGCCATCATGAAGTAAATTTAATTAGTATTTGGTGAAAGGCTATATATAGCTTGTCCTTTGACCCTGACCATTAATTGACAGTAACCAATAACAAATTAGCTAGAAATCAACTAATGCAACCATTACAAGAGGGTGTCCCAATACTGTTTTTGCCTTGAAATATTCAATTTTATTTTTGTAAGTCTTTTCTTAATTCTGCAAATATATTTTGTTGTTGTTACATAAACTATGTAATGTATATATTACAAAACAGATGTTTACAAATGTATGCAATTTAATATAACTGTGAAATACAAGTGTGAACACAGTGTCCCAATACTTTTATGTCTACTGTAGTATATGTGAACATTGATATCAGCCAAATTTGCACCCTGTGAAGGGCAGGGTCTGAGGAGTGCTACTATTTTGGTCCATATACATGTACTGTGCACCGACTACCCCCACAGTCCCTGCCGTGCAGGGAGGCCCACGCTTGATCAGGAGCCCACAAAAGCATATTAGGGTCAGTTTTTGGGTAAAAAAAAAATATGAAATATCTTCTGCTTTCGGGGCTTCGCCCCCTGAACCCACCACCAGGGGCTCTGACCTTTGGATCTCCGGTCAACATCCCCGACCACCCCCGCATATTTTCTATGTATTGTATAATTTCTTTTAATTTTCATTTTTTTCTTCATATTTGACCGTAACATGTTTGTGCTCTGGGTATATCTGTAACACATTTAAAATTACATGAAAAATCACATTAAGAGTGCCTTAAAACTCATAATTTTGCTTCTCATGTTTGAAAATTTTCCGGGGAGGGCACATGTACCCCCCTCTTTCTTGACGGGGGAGGGATTCCATACCTCCCAAACTCCCCGATACGCCTGCCGCTCGATCAGCACCCCAAACCCTCTTCCATGTCTTCAGTCGGCACGGCCCCCCCCCCCCCAAAGTTGACTTCAAGTTAGTGCCCCTGATCCATCCAAGCAGAGAATCCTGAAAAAGGTCACCACTCCCACTACATACTGCTTACATGTGTGGAGAATTCAGACTTAAATGTATGTCGTGGACCTCAAATGAGATACTGGAATAATCAAGTCCTTCCAAATTACAAAAGAAGCTGCTTCACGGTTAACTAGAAAACTAGAGTCCATCCAACGTACAGTATTTATGGAGTACCTTTCCCAGACAACGCTCAAATGAATGAGTGGCAAGCGGAAGCTGTGAAAATGCGGCCCCTACACGGACAAAAAAATGTCAATACTTAAATCCTCAGTTGTAGTGGCAGTATTGTCCTGGTAGTGCCAATACAAACCACGACACTACACGATCAGTTTTACCTGCTCATATTGCAGAGTACAGAGATGCACCAACGATTTCATATTGGCTCATTTTGAAGCCCACTTTGATGAAGGCGGAGATGCGTGTGCGCTTGGAAATTCTGTCCTGATTCCGTCTTCCGATGCCGATAACGAAATGATAACTTGTATTGGTATAATATTACCTTTTCGATTGAATGCTATGAGTAAATTAATCCACAATTCCCGATTGTTTGTCACTGCCACCGCATCTTGTTCAACATCAATCTGCTCGAGGCGTTTGGAACTTTCGTCCGCCATTGCTACACCGCGAAATTCCACCATGACAGGGCACAGGGACGAACGAGCGTCCTATTGGTTCGTTTGAAAAGTCACAGGGTCGCACAAGCGGTCTATTGGCTCTCGAGTAAATAACGAAATGAACGAGCCATATGGGCTTCCGTCATTTCTGGAATCATCAGTAATTATCCGAAAATCCGGATTTTTGTCAGTATAGAACATCACTCCATCAATCAACCCATTACACGATCACTAATATTGTAAGTAATTGTTTCGAATCGGTAAAACTGACATTCTTATTGCCCGTGTAGGGGCCGCATTATAATGCATGTAATTGCTTAGAATCCGTAAAAGTGACATTCTTTTTGCCAGTGTAGGGGTTCCATAAGGGCCCCATATAGACCAGCGTAATTACAGATCTACTGAAGGACTACAGCTGAAATAAAGAATGCTTTGGGAACCAGGTACCATATGGAAGTTTTGTCACGAAGTCACCTCTTGTGACTTGTTTTTTTAAACTTTATTTCTTCATAAATAATTGGCGAATTTTGTCAATTTAATTACGACGGTAATAACTACCCAAGGGTTCATTCTATACACTGCTTAGTACCTGCAGCTTCTTATTTATTTTTAAAAATAGTAATATGCTTCGAAATCTATTCCAATACCGACTCACCAATGCGTGTGCAAAAATGGATCTTCACACGTCACTTGCCAGCTAAATCCGTAAGGCATCAAGGACATAATAACAAAATCTGAAACCTTTTCATTAAGAACTCGCAATTTGCATCTTCTTTAAGAATCTGTGGGTTTTTTATTCATCCTCCCTTCCAATGACGTCATTGTCTCGAAGCTCGTCGGCTAATAGTTTTGTTTTCTACATTCGCCAGCGAAAGCCATCTGTTATCGGAAATTTTCAGGAAATTACAGGCGAAATGTTCAATTGCTGTAAACGAAAAAACTGACAAAGCTTCCTTTGACTGAACAACTCCTGATGGATAAGCTTCATTTAAAATTGGAACGATTGTTGTATTTTTGAATGTCTTAACCAGGCAGGCGCTGCTGTTGCTAATTGTAGTTTTAAAATTGTCGAACAATAAGTGTGCCATGGTGAAAGTAACTTGAGGAGCTTGAGCAGTTGCTGTTTAAGCTCAATTCGCCACTCATATATCTCAAGTTAGCCCTAGTTCCTCCATGCTGGTAATGTGGTGTCATTGAAAATGGAAACTGCATCTATCAACATGTTGGTTCCTGTAAATTCCCATATGTAGGTTCCAACAGGCTTACAGCAAGCCTCACTTTCAGGGTTCCCCCAGACGTGGAAAACCTGGAAAACATAAGTCAGGGAAGTTGGAATGATCTGGAAAGTCGGGGAAATGTAACAAATCTCGTGACATGGAAGTCAAGAAATGACACAGCCCAAGATGAATCGGATGCCATAGCCATAGTGGCTTCATTTAGGGACTTCCTAATTTTCACTGTTGATAATCTGTCAAGCAAAAGCCAGATCTCAAAAATACCTTCTCTGACAAGAATTTGGAAACCTTTACTTTTTTCTGCTGTTTGCAAAACGAATAACCTAACAAAGAAAAATTTAGATGCTTTTTTATGTCTCAGTAAAGTTTTTATTTCTATTAACTCAAGCTATCAATTGAAGCCTACAATTCTGTGGAATCGATCAATAATATAATGAAACTGTAAATTTGAAAAAGCTAATCTAAATTTGAAGTTCGTTATTAAATTGTGTGTTCTGTTGCTATTCCCTATTCAGTTTTTTGTTCAGCACTTGTTTATAGTGAAAAATGAACAAATAAATATTGCATTTTGTTCATTGGCTTTTTGCATTCGTCCGGGAATTTTTTTTTTGAAACCAGGAAAGGACTTTCTAGGGGAACCCTGGAAATCCAATTTGTAACTGTTGGTTCCTGTTGGTCATGTTGGTTCGTTTAAACTCCTATTTGTTGATTCCAATATGCTTCCAGCAAGCCCACCTATAATCGAACACATGTGCACAACACCATCACCCACGTACTTCAATTGCGACCACAAAACATTGAAAAACTCCCAATTTTCAGTATCTTAATGCGTTTACAAATTTTTTGATTTGTAATACAGCTGATGTATATTATTTAGTCATTTTAATCCAAACCTGCTGCTGAGTGCTTGCAACAGGCCTGAGACAGATTAGTGTCATGGCCCCAGAGGTCTTTTACTTAACTTGTTCTTAAATTATGCTGTAACATGTGTGTATTCGGGAAAACCAACCCCCACCACATGGTACCTCAGGTGCTGACTGTGGGTGCATTATATTGAATTGATACAATATAATTGAATTTCTTTTCAGTTGCAAAATGAAATTATTGATACTTTCATGAATATATTTTGTTTATAGTTTTCCTTAACATTTTTGCATTATTTGGTGCCATTAGTGTAAAAATAATAATGGCTACATCAATAACGAGTGCTGAGTGGGTTTCGCAGCAAGGAAGCAGTGGTATCTGCTGTTAACTGTTGACGAGACATACTGCAGATGTGAACAACACACCATCGCTTTAAGCTCTTGGATTAACTCCAAGATTGCAGCTGCACCAAATGGACCTTTGGGAAATTGGTTATGTGGTGATGGCAGTGTTGACTACAACCGCGATTTTGCTCTGTTCTCTTTGACTGTAGCTCTCAGCGTCGTTAAATAAAATGTGTTTAAGTCCTAGCGAGGTAACCCGGTTAAAAATGTAAATACGGCTATGAACATAGTAGGAGCATATATGCTGTAATGGATATAAGCTTACTCTGTAGCTGATGTGATTGGCTTCCATGTGGCCACCATGTTATTACATAGTATGTATTAGTATATGGCCATTGGTGTAATATGGAACCATTGATAACATGGACAGAGGATAGAAACAATGTGGACAATTGTTGGGTGGTAATTTTCAGTGGAAATTGCATAAGGTGTACCACAAAGATGCTCAACAGGTAATAAAGAAACGACATGATGACTTGATACCAAGAGAATGGTAGTTATTTCCCATAGTCAGTTTATTACAACACGACGCGTGTTGTCGAATTCGGAAATACCACTAGTAAAACGTCATGTTGGGCCAACGTTGGAAACCAGTTGGCAAAAGGTTGGCGTTGGGAAATGTACGATGGCCCAATGTTGGTGAAATGTTGTTTCCCAACCATTGTGTTTAGGTTGGTGAATAAGTGTTGTTCCAATGTTGGAAAAACCGTTTTTGTCAACCATTGTTTTTAGGTTATCCGAAAATGTTGGCACAATGTTGGCAAAATTTAGGACGCCAGCCATCGTTTTTAAGTTGGCAAATGAGTGTTGGCCCAACGTTGGCAAAATGTTGGCTGCCAACCATCGTTTTTAGGTTAGCCCAATGTTGGCAAAATGTTGGACGCCAACCATCGTTATTAAGTTGGAAAATGAGTGTTGGCCCAATGTTGGCAAAATGTTGGACGCCAACCATCGTTATTAAGTTGGAAAATGAGTGTTGGCCCAATGTTGGCAAA
>JAQFYZ010003828.1:0-12500 GCA_034695085.1 Cylindroiulus punctatus | reverse complement strand
GGCTGCATCGACTTCCTTTAGCGACACGCTCTATATAAAACAACCAGTCGTGATTAAATTTGAAATTTCATAACATTTTTCGGAGGTACCTTGCATGTTCTGAACCCCTGATTCCCAAGTGCAGAAATGTAGACCTCACGATATGGTTTACTTAGTTTCTCTAATGAGCTCGTTGCAGCATTTACCTGTCCTTGCATTGTTTAACCACCTGACCATACACTTAACATCTGAAACCGAGATCTTGACTTCCCATTTTACGCCAATTATACCATTCCAAGGTTAGGCCATACACATTACAGTATGTCAGCCAGATGAAAAAATTGAAATCCCATTTCACTTTCTAACTACAAACGCTATCAGCCGTATCACCCCTTACAAATGCAGTTCAAGATTGGGATCATGATATTGTGTTGTTGATTACGTTCCCTGAACTAAGCTACCAAACAACTCATTAAAACACCCTGACACTTAAGATTTCATACATGTATAATGATTAAAATGGGTTTGTGGAGCTGCATTAGAAATATGCGGAGCTTAATGGTTGCGCTTGCCGACGTACAATTAGGCTAATTAATGTGATTGTTCGAAAAAATTTATATTTGGCGGCAAGTTTATTTTCTGGTGGTGTCAATAGCCTCTGTAATCAGCTTAGGTTGAAATATAAAACTTGGCCGTTTAATTAAAACCAGTTAAAGCATGTAAATCTCTTTTAATTTCAATTTTCTTTTGCAATGGCACTTATTACTGATCAGTACTTGGCGAACTGTACCAGAAAACAAATTAAACCTTCCCCTATATTTGGTTATTGTAACTTTGCAGTTTTTAATTATTTTAAAGTGTATTTTTTAATGAAGGCAGAACTTTATGATTACCCTGTAAATAGACCACACTTGTCGAACGTTTGTAATCAATGAACGATAAAGTAATAATGGTAAAATTTATACACTACTGTGTATGTTTACAGATAAGTATGTAAACATAAGTATTATGCCAAACTGTTAGTTTATGTTAAAAATTACGAGTCTTTCATCGTCCATTATAGGGAGGTAATTCTGATAACCTTAAGTGGTTATGAATTTGGCCAATTAATACCGTAACTAAGCTAAGCATCAAGTAAAATTACCGATTTATCCCCACGTCTAAAAATATTAGCAGTAAAATTAGGGGAGATTTTTAATGAGGAATCAGAAAAAAATTAAAAGTGACATAATGCAGATCTGGGAAATATAGAGTAACATAAATTCTCACCAACTTGTCTGGAAAATTGAGTTCTCACTAACTACACTTATAATTATGCAAATCTTCTGAAAATTCTTCAGTGTATCATGACCGAAAAATGACAACAAAAATGTGTTTCTCATTTTTAAAGACATTCTGATAGCACAAGGTTTTTTATATAATGCGCAATATTTTAAACACTGTACATCAAGTTTATAACTTTGTGGCAAAAATATTCATGGCATTATTAGTGTTGTTAGTTTTCATAAAAATATTTTTACGGACGTTTGGTGTGACCACAACTGAAAGACATATCCCCATCATTAAAAACACAGTTTAGAGGCAGTATGTGTAATCATCATCTTCTTAAGTATGTCTGGCATAATGAGCTCTACTGATTTTCCCCCAATATTGAGCATAATTGGATATGCATAACATACGATTAAAAAAACTCGATTTTCTTGAAATACTAACGATGTGCAGATTACTGAATAACAATTTGCTCATCTCCTAGGGTAGGTAATATTAATAAAAATAAAAGAAAATGATATGATTTGTGGACACGACCCCATATATCTTCAGTGTTGACTATTAATTGCCCCTAAAAGTGCATACGTGTACATGCATGTAGTAATGATAAGAAAACTGCCTGCATCTTGATAGATCCCGGTTCGGTGTAGTTGAATCGCTGCCTTAACCCCCTCGACGAAACACTTTCCACACTTTTTCAGTCATGATTTTAGTGCTTTTCAATATAAAAGTCAGAAATGAGAAAACTACATCGTATTTACAAGTCTCACGTATTCACTGCTGGGTAGAAAACTGTTTCAGAGCGCCTATTTAGGACAGAAATGTACCACACCTTTCAGCCATCTTAAAATGCACGTTTGCTATTACAGCTCCTTGTCTCGGAATGATCAACATTTCCTAAACTTTAAATTTCGTACAGTAATTAGTGTTTCTGCGATAATTTTTCAATCAAAACAAGCGAAATTGAACACGCGTTGCGAACGAGTTTAAATGCTTTTTCAATAAGTTTTCCGTACCTGACAGAACCAGGAAATAAACGTATTAAAATTTATCTAGTTTTCTTGACGTATACGGATACTGGTCTTTTAAAATATTATGCAAACTTTATCAGTTTACCAGTTTGTCACCTGTCTAAATTTGTAATCAAAATCTAGAGTAAATAATTGATCACATATGCTGGTGTATCGAGTTTTAAGTTAAATATGATTTACAAAACGTAATGTACTTACAGGATCCCCATAAGTGGAAAAGCTGAAAATATCATGGAAATTTAAAATGCCTGGAAAAGTCAGGGAAATTGATTTACTTTAAAACATCAAATAGTCTAATCATTTAACATATTTCTTTTTTATCGATTTGTATTTTTATCCCTTTATCGTAAAGGGAGAATTGAAGTTGATGGCAACCATCCTGATTTTAAATTCAAGGTATCGAGTCATGTTTATGAACTTGTCACGAACAATTTACATGTGCATATATAGTAATCATGGATGAATAATTTTGCTTTGCATTGAGGGTAGATCTAAATTTTAAATGTAGCTTCCCATTCATGGAACTAAAACCTACTACAAGTGCAAATTAACATTGAAACAAGAAGATGCATCCAAGGTGATGAAACTCATCTTGATTTATTATGTAAACAGGATTCCAGAAGCTCCTTTGATGCACATAAATTGCACGCTTATGTCCATTAAAACGCAGTTGGTATTAATCAGGTATTTTCTGAGCATCAATGGTGCAACCTTGTAATACATTTAAATTGCAGACGTCTGTCCACCTGTTATACTAATCCCAGTAACCTACCTGCGTATAAGTTAGACATTCTAATTAGGCTATAACTTGACCTGAAAATTATTTAAAAGAATAGTTAAACTGAATTTCAGTTTTAAAAAAATTACCTTTTTCATTTCTGTTGTCACAGCATAATCGTCATTGGTTTGCAAGGCCACATCTTGCTCAATGAAGTACAATTCGAAGTGATAAGTCTGAAGACTTGTTGCAGGGATCTTCCTTAATTATATGTGTGATTGACATACATTTTATCGATTATCATTTGCCAGGTTTGTCATTCATTAAAACGACTTTAATCCTTGAATAGCTTTAACGAAAGCTCGTGCAATCGGTTATAGACATTCAACTATTTAGTTGGTCAACTGAACACCTCGAAAACAGCTGTATGTGCCGGCCATTCAGTGATTGGTCAGCGACTTTTTTGTCGACTACATTTCGTGATAAGACGTATTAAAGTGAAATAACTGGAAAATGTAGGGCGATTGCATAAGATAGCTTAACAGTATAAATGGAAGTGATGGAAAAAGAAATTAAAATCTTAATTTAGTTTTTACGACATACGGTACAATTATTTTTGAAAGTGATCTTTAATGCCATGCACGATTCTATTACCAGACCAACGAAAGTGACACGATAATGAGAAAAATTTCACCTTTATATTCAATCTTTGCTTAAAAAGAGGGTTTTTATTTGTTCTTGATAAAGGACTACGTAAAGGAAAAGTTAAGAAAAATTGTGTAAAATAGCACAAGAAAACTTTCTAATTACAGACTTGCAAAGGTCAAAAATGTGTATTTTCACGTGAATACAGTATTAGACTGGATTTTTACTGATATTTAACTGGATAGTGCATCGAATATAAACGAAAGATGCACCTCCTTGTGTTGAAGATAAGAGGTGTTGATGAATTGTGGGGTAGTCATGTGCTAATCTGGTGATGCCATAGGACATACAGTGTATTGCTGATTTTTAAAGACATTTTTGATTTCCTTGCAAAATAAATGTTTTTAGCATCTTTGAGCTTTTACTTTTTACTTTATCATAGGTAACCTTTTGGACTGTTATATTGTTTCTAAAGTGCCAGAAACACAATCTGAAACAGTATGTAGGGTCGAGTTTTTTAATCATATTCAGTATCATTGTGACAGAGCATAATTTCTGTCACATCAATAATTTCTGTTCTTTTATGCGAACTTTGAACAGGTGCCCTGTCAGAGTTTACTAACTTTCAAATCCATTTTCAGCAAACTAAATTAGTTGAAGCTGACAAGTTTTACGTACTTTCATATAATCTAATGCCGGAAATAAATAAAACGATATCCTCGTATTTACCGTTTTTTACTGTCGAGTTAGAATTTATGATTTCGTGGTATTCTTCATTATAACAAATAAGTAGATTTAGGTAAATATGCCCGTAACATGCAAAGTAGCTTTTTTCACGCAAGAATCAATGCAAGTTAACCTGCCAGTATTTCGAGTTTTCTTTTTATAAACTCGGTATAATTTATTAAAGCGGAGCAATTGAGGTACTTGTCCCCAGTGATATGCTTAGAGAAGCAAGTTAATGTGCCTCTCGACGAGAAAAAGTCCATTTTTATTTCGTTTTCGAGCTTAATTTTTTGAAATAAATTACTTAATTTAAAATCACTGACTATAAAAAGTGTGCCAGTGCCACGGGCTCAATTTCTTCAATTTTTTCATGGTTATAGAGGAAGAGTATGATTCGGTTTCGGGCAGGTGCGTCCACAATTAATATTCAAATTATTCGAAAAATAACAAATTTATTCAATCACAGGATAGTAAAAGGAGTGGCGGCTTTAAATGTAAATCCATGACAAACGAAATGTGCGTACGAATTGAAAGATGTATGGCGAAATTATACACGGCATTCATTGATACTGCAGAAGATTTTTTTTACTTATCGTCCCAGAAAAGGTAATGAAATTTAAAAAAAGTGATATGCTGTGTGTGTGGTCAGGAAAACGATATTTTAGATAGAAATCTGAATGTTTATTAAGTTAGTTATGCAAAAGAAGAAACCCCATTTGTCATCTAAACAGTTTTCGAGAAGTCGTACCCGTATCATTATCGGAAAAGGACTTTTTATTTCAGAGAAATAACGAATGTGTAAAATAAGGTTAATTTACACACCGTATCTCTGTAATTCTCATCTTTCTGTTACATTTCCGGTGTTTTGTTGCCAGCAAACATTATAATGCTTAAATTTAGTCCTACTTGCAATGCTCCTGCACCATTTTAACCTTCTTTTGATAACCTCTAATTTAATCTCCATGTCAGACATCTCGGTGAAGAAATCTACATATACATGTAAGTCTTATATTTAGCAAACGCATCCTGACAATTGACTTATGACAATTCCTTTCCCTTTCTTATGCAACTACAGTATGCAAATGTGATGACACAGTTTCCCCAGATTGTTATACATGTCCATTTTTATAACATTCATTGGCATGGAATTATTATGCAATTTACTGCATTAGCGGTCTTCTTACAAATAAGCGTTTGAATAATGATTTCAGTAAATGATCCTTCATTCTTATTTTTTTTTTGCTGAAATTTACATAATGAAATCAGGTTAACTTTTGTGAAGCACTTGTTAGGGGCTCTTTTCAAGGGACATCTTCATTCTTCGGAAGTTCCCTTGTTATCTAGGAAACTACATGTATATCCGCCAATAAGGTACATGTATAAAAAACTGGACCGTATGAGACTAAACGTTAGGGAAAGTTTCAATTTTTTTTTTGTTAGGAGGGAGGTTGTGGGAAATTGCTGATAAAAAGGTCAACTAGAAAAAAAAAAACAGGAAAGGTTTGGGTATGTAAAAAATGCAATGTTTTTTTAACGGATTAATAAAAGCGAATCACTAAAGGGCTTTCAAAAGGGGCCAAAACACCCCTCGAACTTGGTCATTGTGTTAGCAAGCGTTTCTTAGAAGACATTTACCAGTTAAAAGCAATTTACTGAAGTCATAGATGATGCCGACACAGTTTCAGGTCGTCTTCAAGAATCATTACTCATTGTTTAATTATGAAACATCCATTATGAGATGAGACACATTCTTTATAAACTGATGACAATAATTTTCTATTCCCCCAGACATTTATTAACAGATCTGCTCAATGGGCCATCTTGGTTTAATTTCATAAAAAATGAAGAGTTTTGAGAGATGAGAGATGATGAGAGGTGAGAAGATTTATAAATTTTTCACAATTCTCATTTTTGTTACATTTTTATGACATTGTGCCCTAGAAGAACGTTTTTAGGTCAAATTAGCGTGTAAATTTTGAATAGGAATTTTTCTAATTACATGAATTTGATTACAATGTTTAATTCGAAATGATGTTATGGCGTAAATTATATTCACTTTTAACTCAGACAAGACTTTACCAGTTTCTTACGACGTTGTTCATTAATTAGACACGTTTTTATTTAATCCACGTTAAAACTTGTCAAGATTGGCATCACATTATAGCAGAAAATAAATACATTTATTGAAAGTAGGATTCAATTACACGTAACAAGGCTTGCAATGCAATTTAAAAAAAACCTCATTTTTATGTCCACTTTGTCTATTGCCTATTGGTCAGCAAATTATTTACCTCACCAGGGCATTTGAGCAAAGGTCCTAAATTGCCATTATTGCTATATTTAAATAGGTTATCATCTTGCACTACCTTAAGGCAGTCTACAGACATACATATACAGTGTACATGCATAAAACATATGTTAATTTATGATATCAAGGGCGCCATTATACTAACACATAATTTGGGATGTGTGTAAATCTAACTGATCACGCAATTAGTTTTGGCATCATGCGAGCTCCACTTTTTAAAAGGATGCAGGCAATGAAAAATAGTTCAGAGTGTCATGCTATACTAAAAACTAGTAATGTTTAATGTCAAATCTGCTAAAATTTCTCTTATGTAGGTCCAAACCTAGTAAACTTGTTACTTAACTTGCAAGAAATCAATAATCAAGGGCGATTAATTAGTCAATGTCCTTAAATGGATTGCAGCCTTGGGTAACATCCTTTCTACACTTGATTGAACCAAATATAAAACAAATTTTGAAACACGGTGTACATGCATGACAGTGTATTGGGAAAATTTATTTCATATAGTTCCCTGGAAGGTATTTTTATAATGTATTTTTGGTATTTGTTCGATTATCTTTGTACAATTTGCCTCCCTTAATAAATACTACTACAGTATATGCTCAGTCAACCCCTACAAATTTCGTGACTTTACCCACCTCGTGTGTCTCAACAACAGATTATTTGGAGCACTAAATGGTCATTATTAATTGAAGTTTCCTCTGCAAGTGTACCTTAGGCTGATTGTGCTAAGCTATTTAGCACTACTGTTATCAGCTAGATTTTTGTTTTATGAACGACTAATAATGAAAGTTTTTTGTACACCCACCCACTCGACTTACGTAATTAATCATAATGAACCAATTGTCTTAATTTTAAATAATAGACTCGCATTCTGAAGGCAATTGATGGCTTCGATATGATAATGCATCAAATAGGTATGCAATTACTGTGTGCTGCAGTATAGGTTCGACATGAAAAAGGTTTTTCTGTATTGCTCATTAAAAGTCGATTGTCCATATAGTTTATTCACTGTCTAACACATCGGTTTTTAATTTAGGAAATTAAATTTTTTGCAATTACGTCGGCTCTAAAGGTTCACATTATAACACATTTAAACAATTGTTTTTACTTAATTACATTATTGCACATTTATGTAATCTGGTTAATCTTCTCGATGTCCCTGTTTATTTGTAATGGCAATCTATTTGATTATGTTTCCTTTATTTTAGCTTATTGTACAATGTTATTTAACTACATGCATAATTGAAATAAATGTCATACAGAAAACATATACGTGTAAATATATATTGTTATGGCGCAAATAATTTTTTCTGATGAACAGAGTGCGCAATAATGAAGATTTATTGATAGATTATGCATTAAATCAATTAGCCTAGATTAGAGTAAAACATCCATAAGCGTTCAAAACCCCTTTAACTTCACGACAGCTATCAAATGAACAACAATATCATTATTCAGAAAAAGATTTGCATATGCAAGTTGACAGTTGAACTCATAAATTAAAAACGCCTTCATGGACTCAAATTTTGTTTTTTTATTAAGATAATTTTCTGCAGAAATGATGACTGACCCATTAATTATACGTTGATGTTTACAAGTATTCTTAAAAGCCCTTCATCAAGATCAAGATTTTAATAAAATCAATATTTTATTGATCTTGTTTGGCTTGTTTTGGCTTTATTTTATTTTCCCACTGCTTATCTACCTTAATCAAAAAAGTTGAAATGACCATTTCAAGATAACGAAGCATCATGCAAATTGTAAACCATAAACAAGCATGATTTTATCCTGAATAGTACAAAATATTATGATAAAGTAGAGACATTCACACCTTCTGCACATATACTTCCGGAAAATTAATTTTCAACATGAAAATACATTTGGTATGCAGAAATACTGATTCCATTTGAGCCTCACTGTCTCAACTGCATATAATATGTACCGTAATATTGCCTGTGATTATGGTAACGTAAATGGTTATCAAATCACTGAATACATTAAAACACTGTTTTACATTTCAAGTTGTTGCCTATACTACATGCCGTTTAGCTCCTCGTGTATTGGTTTCAAAGAATGCAATTTTAAATGTCAGTAAGAAATAATCTGCATGTTTCGGAAATTTTTAAAGGATTCATGAAAAGGATTAGAAAAGTGAAATATTGTGGTCAAATTTAACGTTTGATTTAAAGGGCTTACTTAGATAAAATAAAACATGTTTTAATGATACAGTTTCACGTTATCGAGACATTTTATTGTCGATAAAATGTATTTTTCAACTTAACGTAAGTTATCTGATCTATAAGCGTATTATCAATTACCCATTAAGCACGTAAACACAGCAAATAAAAAACATCAATTTCTTGAAATTTATGCAACAAGAAGTGCTGAACTAAGCAGATTGCAATGGATGGTTACAAATGAGCTGGTGCTCCACCCAACCGAAATATGCTCTGATTTAATTGGGAGAAAGTATAAGGTTATGCGTTTCCCGTTAAGTTTTGTAAGAATACGTAATTTTCTATATGCAGGTATTACTGGTTTGGCAAGTGGAACACATTTTAAAAAAGACGTAAAAAATAAGCGATGATAAGATTCGGACCATGGGCATGTAAGGTAACCTTATTAATGGAGCCACCTAATGGCTGTTTGTCTTCTGTTATCTCATAGGTGTAAAACGAATTCGAGTTTTTTTTCCGGCCAATTTGGGTCTGGTATATATAGGGGAGAGAAACTGTCTCAAAACATACCAGCAGCAACTGCCAAACAGTAAACATCCATCCACAAAAGAGCAGGACAAATAACTAAAGCCTGCTTACACATTTAAGCGGAAAATGGCCTATCTAAAACCAGTGGTGAGTATTTTGGATATACTTCATCAAGAACTTGGGATTCTAAAACATTCGTTCAAAAACTATTGCTAAGACATCCACTAACTTTACATAACCGCTTCTTACATTGAAATACTTTTACCAGTTCTCCTTGTTTAGTATTTAGCATTTAAAATGACCGAAAATTATTCGAGTTTGAATTTCCTCATTTTTAAAGTTTCTCCATTTTTGATGAAAAAATTAAGCACAAATTTGATAAAATTAAAGGATTATAACATGTCAATTATTCATGCTGAGTCAACTTGATCGATTTTCATGGTTATTTCATCTTTTAAAACTTTACTGCTTGCAACACTTGCTACGAATAATGTTTGGTCAAAATTTTCGTTCACGTTTTTAAACAAAAACTCTTCAAATGCAACAATTCAAAATTCATTTATTCAATTTTTTATATATTCTTCGTACATCTTCTTTGATTCATCTTCCCATAATATTATCAGCACTGAATGTTTCGTACCCACATCTCTTTACCACTTCAAAGCATTTGAGCTGAATTATTCTATGTTTTTAAAAGTGTTTCATATAATTTCAAACACTGGCTTCTTGATTGGTAAAACATTTGAGTTGTCACATAGCCAACCTTACATAATGCCTCATCATTTCGAAGGATTCATTTTCAAATTAGTTAGTGTACGAGCGTTTTTTAAACCCATTAAGATATAATATAATAAGGTAATTGAACCTCTCGTTTTCTTGAAAAGTTGAACGAAAATTGCTTTCTTCTCATTACCATGCATGTGTTGCTTTATTTAACGAGATAGTTATCTGTAATTGCTCCCCATCAGCTAATCGAGAGAACAATGACCATCGCAAATTTAACAACATTAAATTTGACCAGTCTGTATTACTGTTACGGAATGCCAAATGACAACATGTGCGCTATTTCCTGCTAAGCTTAAAAATTCTAAATTCATATACCAAAGGCTTATGAAAAACTGCACTTTAGCACAATGGAATGGATTATCTCGAGTTTAACATTGGGCTATAGCCGAAAACGTGCAAAAACACCTTCATTTTTAAGATGGAAAGCATGTTCAGTGCATCATTGTGAGCCCATGACAATGGCAATTTGAATTTAAACCTGAAATTCATTATTATTAACAATTCAAATGTTGTTTTTCCATTACAATTCTTGAAAATCAGCACAAAATCGATTGACCTAATGATCAATTCCTCCTATCCATTGACGACTTCTCTTACTGAACTTATCGCCTACAAATTGCCTTTGGCAACACATGTTTTGAATAGACCATCATCAAGACCATTTCACTATCATTTAAGCATTTTACTTTGAACCAGGAAAAATGATAACCCTGAAAAACGTGGAAATTCAGTACTATCAATATTTTTGAACCTAAACAAACGCGAACCTATCCCTGGAGAACTGGCAATGTCTTATTCAGACTTATGAATGTGCATGGCTGTTGCAAATTCCAGCCCCACTATATAACAGCAGTGTGGCCTTACAATGACTTCTCATTATGAACTGATTTCCCCCAAAAAATTGTCTTTGGTATAGCAACTGTTAAGACTATGTAACAATCATTGAAGCACCTAACTTTGAACCAAGAAAAATGAGAACATGACCCTGCTTAACCATCTTTCTGAACATAAAAAAATGAGAATAGGTCCCTGGAGAACTCCGGCAATGTCTTCTTCAGACATCATCAATGTGCATGGCTGTTGCAAACTTCAGCCCCACTATATAACATCAGTGTGGACTTTCAATGACTTCTCATTATGAACTGATTTCCCCTAAAACATTGTCTTTGGCATAGCAACTGTTTTGAACAGATCATCATTAAGACCATGTAACAATCATTGAAGCACTTTACTTTGAACCAGGAAAAATGAGTAAAACAATCTTTCTGGGCCTAAAAACATGACGTACTGTTATGATGGCAATGTCCTCTTCAGACATCATCCCAATGTGCATGACCGTTTCAAACTCCAGCTCCCCCAAGAGCTAACCTCTTTCGCTCCTTCCAGTTGCTGTTGGCAATGCTCGGCGTGGCGCTGGCCCGAGCTTCCGGCGGCTACGGCGGCGGAAGCTACGGTGGCGGCTCCGGCGGAAGTGGCGGCAACTACGGCGACGTCGACAAGAAGCACGGCCAATCCCACTCTTCGGCGGTGGTCTACATCCTGGGCTACCCTCACTACGTCAACAGCGGCTATGGCCAGGGCGGCGACGGCGGCGACAAGGGCGGCGACAAAGGTGGCGATGGCGGCGACAAGGGCGGCGACAAGGGTGGCGATGGCGGCGACAAAGGAGGCGACAAAGGCAGCGGCTCCGATGAGGAGAGCAAGGGCAGTGGCAGTGGTGAGAAGGCCGCCAGCTACGGCAGTGGCAGTGGTGAGAAAGCCGCCAGCAGCAGTGGTGGTGAGAAGGCCAGCCAGGGCAGCGGCTACCAAGCAGTCAGCGTGCCCAACTACTACGTCGCCCCTGCCGCCTATGGAGGCTATGGCGGCTACCAGCAACAGGGCTATGGGGGCTATGGCGGCTATGGTGCCAGCCAGTCTGGCGGCCATGGCGGCGGCGAGAAGGGCGACAGTGGCGGCGACGACAAAGGCAGCGACGGCGGCTATGGCGGCGATGACAAGGGCAGCGATGGTGGCGACGACAAGGGCAGCGATGGCGGAAGTGGCGAAGACAAGGGCGACAGCGACAGTGGTGAAGACAGCGGCGATAAGGGCGGCGACGGCGGCGACGATGGTGGCGACAAGGGCTATGGCGGCGGCGACGGCAAAGGCAAAGGAAAGGGAGGTGGTAAAGGCAAAGGAGGCAAGGGCAAGGGCAAAGGAGGCGATGGCGGCGACAAAGGCGGCAACGACGGCGGCTATGGCGGTGGCGACAATGGCGACAATGGCGGCCATGGAGGCTATGGAGTCCAGGGTGGATATGGTGGTGGACAGGGCGGCTATGGTGGCTCCAG
>JAQFYZ010003827.1:0-12505 GCA_034695085.1 Cylindroiulus punctatus | reverse complement strand
TGAGGAGAGGAGGGGGGCCGGTCCCCAGTTCCAAAGGAACGCCTTAAGTTGGCCAGTACAGGAGGACCAGCCGGGCGGGGAGAGCGTGAAGAACATCCCCTAACACTAACAATGTACCGATCCCCCTGTAACGGCCAACTTAAGGTGCTCCTGTTGGAACAGGGGATCGGTGCCAACATGATACTAACCATTCCTTTTCAAACTTCTTACTAAACTCTTGGCCATAGGGGTTTGAGCCCCTAGTGCTTTGTGCTTCTCTCTGGTTAACGAAATGAAAATGCGATATGACGGAATGAGGATAGGGTGACCAAATGTCATCATTGGTGTTCAATTAAACATTGAGTTAACATCATTTGTAAGTCAGTTTGGTACCAAATTTCGTCTACAGCATCTGTTCTTGCGTTTGACTAAAATCCATCATTTATGCTTACTATACTTTACTTTATGCCCTGTTCCAAATGTGCACAACTAGAAATCGACTATCGCTTTCAATTTTTCCGCGAATGATATAACGTGTATTTCCGTGACGATTTATAATGGCGATATCCTCGTCGCTCATCAGAGATGAAGTATTTTGGTAAATCTCGATTGTTATCAATTGCCTTTTAGCAATGATTTTATATACGTTAGGAGTCGCTGCTGCTGGGACTGCCAAGGGCTGAAAGGGTTGGTATCAATTACGTTAGGTCGTAATCGATAGCTGCTAGAAGACGTTATATACAAGTTTGAAAATACAAGCACTTAGAAACAACGTCGAAGAGATTGCTCGTAAAACTGAAGGGTGGAGGGGAAACAATTGAAAACGCGCCATCGTTTCAACGTGACAGCTGCAGTTGATCCGAAATCTAATTATCGCTAATAATTCATTTCAAACAAACATTCGTCGGGCGAAAAATCACAAATGAATGGCAATGACCAGTGAATCGGAAAAACGTCGGAATATTAAACTAATTAAAGCAATAGAGAATGCAGTATGGGAATCAACATCGCGTAGCATTAGAGCGAAACAACTTTCTATGGTCATGGCAGGTCTCCTCCGAGTTGAAATTAATTGCATCCTTAATACGAAGTGAAGCTCGTGTTATTAAATTAAATATACAGAAATAGAAATGAAATTGAATCGACGCTGGTAATGCCCTAACTTTGGCAGCTTTACGACGACGGTGGAAAAAAGATACAAAAACAAGGATCAACAAATGCAAATCCGAATCAGACGAGCAGTCGAGCAAATCGAAATAATTCAAACTGAATCAACACCAACTTCAACAAACGGTAATTGGAAAGAACGACACACATAATGGATATCGAAATCGACAGGGCTCGGAAGAAAACTGGACGCTGAACAACTAGCAACGAAAGCCAGCAGAAAAAAAGACAACGCATTATGAACCCAAACTGATATTTGGCGTTTGCTATACACGTACAATACACATTGTAATGAAATCACTTGACACAGCCAATTTCCTTTTTCGTATCGCACGACGTTTCGGTAAGCTGATACCATCCTCAGCTGCTAATTTAATCAAACAACAACAAATACGCGTTAGCGCAATATGCTGACTATAACTGACACCTTCACAGGTGCCAATAACATGTTAACCAAGGCATGATAAAAATGACTCCTGAATGTGATGAACATCTTCGTTCTTACATCAAGTTTTTTGTGCTCACTCGATGAAGCGATGACATGTTTTCAATAAGACGATTTTAGAAACATTTCAAATTTCTACATTTATCGAGAAACATCAAACTGATTGCCAAGTTATGTAATTGTCAATTTGCAACTACTATGAATGCAAAATCGATGGTAAATTGGTTACCGCTTCAACGCAATGGATAAAAATTCAAAAATATACCGGGTGCCGGAAAGTAGTTGCAGGATGGGGGAAATACTGACAACTTTAAGAGCGTATAATGAAAGTTAAGTGTGTTTTATAAGCTGGTGGGTGCGAGTATATCCTAACTAACTGTTTCTCCTTTAATAACAGACATTCCCAGTCGATGCAACCACGCAGTTTACGAATAATTGGGCAAACCAATAAAGCTGCGAAAAATGACTGCTGGAGATATTAGCGGGCAATGTCGCGATCAATTTTCTATCAGAAACTGAGGTGAAATGTTCGTCAAACGAAACGTTTGATTTTTCTTCAGGAAAAGCGGCGAGAGGGCAAGTACCACCACCCCAATAGGATGAATCCCGAGAGGGGCTCAAGATAGACAACCCCAACCCCTCGCAGCGCCACTCAACTGCCAAAAGTCTATTTCCATCCGGCAAAGTTCAACTTTCCGTTAACTCCACTATGAAGCGTGTCAAAATGATTTTCAAGCTCGCTAATTTGATTACAGGCAGTACGTGAGCGAGACAAGTTGAATATAAACCGATGAACTGGAAGCAAACTTCGAACTGAAATGTCAAATTCTTATTCGCTTATGTTAAATATTGACAAAGTAGACTTTAGGGATTTCGTATATAAGGGGAAGAGAAAAGAGAACAAGAAAGGGAATTTGGCTGAAGGGAGGAGACCTTTCCAACCCAAATTATCAAATATGAACGCGTAGCTCGGAGGATCCCTGGGGTATACGCGCTCGCATCAACGTCTACGAGGCGTCCAGGAAGCAATCAGAACCATTTTCATCTCGTAAAACCAATTAGTTAAGCTGTTTCTGAACATTTAAGCCCTGACCTAACCAAAACTAACCTAAGAAGGTGATTTTCTGATTTAGATGCCCCTGCACATGGGCAATCACTGCCAGCCTAATCACTGCGCAGTTAGGAGAAACTCGAGTTCTCCATCATAGTTGTCTCCCCATATCAGGAGATTGGTATGTAACGGTAGAGTGGGTAACTCGAGCCGGCGTGCGACAAAACAGTACTTTATTCTAGTAGCAAGGGCTAACTCAGCCTATTATCACAGTCATGAATCAAGGCCAGCTCGGCCATCACAATTGCAGATTACAGAGTTCTCCTCGAGAAGATCAGCTCGTTACAAGCAGCGCGTTGACGTGGGACAACCGGTCCCCGCAACTTACATAAGGCCGAGCAAAAACAAGGCAGCGCGTTTAACTTGGAGTCGAAACCCCTGCGCCGGAATCAGGGCCAAGGCCCACAGCAAACAGAAAAAGTAACACGACTGCACGGGTACCCAGACCTGACTGCCGGGTCAAGCGCATCAGCCTCCCACATTAGCTTGTCACCCGCCAGGTGGCGTCCATTCCTCAGGGCCAGGGGCGCCAGGGTCGACCTAACTGCAGTTTGCCAGCCCAGCAATTTAGGTCACGGCATTGCCCATGCTGTGGATTCCATAAGCCAAGGCCCAAGGGCGCCAAGGTGCCCTTGACAGGTATATCATGTCATGAGCATGGTATCAAGATGTCATAAATATAGCCAACCCAACTCATGACAACAAGAGGTTCGTCTTCGGCGCTATACAATATAGCGACAATTTAATAACTCATCGCAAACAATTTAAATTTCTAGATCGTAATGGCTAAGGCGATTTTTAATTTTATCTTTTGTTTTTTACTCATTTTTTCACTTATATGCGATTTTTTAATAAAATGTTGTCAGTTTTAAAAAGGGAAAGCATCTGACATTACATTTTCTACCATGTTGAAACTTGGGGAAAAAATTTCCGGGAAAAATGTCAAACCTAAATGACTGGGGAAAAAATGTCCACGGGAAAAAAATATCCTTGGGAAAAAATGTCTGGGGAACAAATGTCCGGGAAAAAATGTCCGGGGAAAAAATGTTAAGGAAAAAATGTCCGGACACCAAATAAACGGTATCATCACTAGGCAAAAAGTGTAGAAAGTATTAGCCACGAGAATTTCGCTGCAATGGCAAAAAATATTGTCCTACCTAGAAGACAGGTAAGCTACAGCTTCCATCCACATTCATAAATTGATTTCCTGACGACTTTTTTTTCAAAATTAAATAACGTTTCTCGTAACATTACAGTAAATGCCAAGAAACGGATTAAAAGTGAAGGGAAAAACGGAAAAAAACTTCGACCTAAGCGAAAACATTAAAGGTTTTCATTTGCATAAATTTGCATAATTGAATTAGCCGTGTCGGCGTATACGTGAACTAGTCCGATTTCCCGTTCAGCCTTTCAGCGCTTATCTGCAGGTTTTCATTTAGATTAATTAATGGAAAAATTATATCGAAAGGAGATTTCTTATGTATGACTGAACCTTAATTTGAAGAATGGTTATGTACGCACATTCTCGCGAGAGAAAAAAAAAAGTATAAAGCGTAATTAACTCGACGAATAGAGGATGCGGTGGTTGGAAGGATGAAAAGACACAAAACTCTAGACGATCCTCGATTTTTTTGTTTCGTTTAATCAAGGAATTGAAAGGAAGCGAAGCTGCTGATGGATAAAAGAATTATTCAGATATGGAAATATAAGGATCCTTAATTTCATCAAACAGAGAAAATGCATAATTCTTTGAAATTATATTCAAAGGACCGTGTTGGAAGAAGGAGCGCAATTCGTGGAAAGAAAAAATCGAGAAGAAATTGTATCAATCCTCGTGTGGGATGTGTCCCACAATTAAACGTAATTATATTTCCTGAGAAATTTGGTTCAAAATGAGACTTAAGATACAATATTAGTACAGTTGACGTAAAAATTAAAACGTTGTTAGTATATCGTAAAAAGCATACCATAACTAAGGGGGCGTGTTAGGTTTATTAATAACATGGAAGATAACTTGTTGAGAAAGCGACATTATGCTTCAGACGTTTACGTTACGTGCAAAAAATAAGTATTGCAAGAGAATTTAGATATTTTTAAAACATACGATTTCACACAAAAAAAACTTGTCATGTTCTTGCGGACATCAAAGTACATCAAACTCGACAGAACCAGGTATTTTAGAACAAGTATACAAGTATTACCAATTTCTGCTTATACAAAGATACATGTATACAACTATCCAAAATACAACTACGGTCCTATTTCATGAAACGTGAGGGTATTCTCAACGCTGAACCGACTTCAAGCAATCTAATACTCCACAATTTTCAAATTTTAACCTAATGTCTCAATTTGTACAGGGTGACTAAATATTCCAATCAATCTTTTCATTCCTTTTCCTTATGGAATAAAATTATTATTATTATTATTATTATTATTATTCTAAACCAGAGCGACACCACTCCCATATATCTGTATTCCGGTTAGGATAGACTGTGGCCGAGCGTATGTAGTGCGGTTACGTATGCATTATAGGCAAGTTGAATCACGGTTCAATTTATGTTTAATGCGCACTTTGATGGTTATTTTTGATTAAGAAATGTTAATTTAAAAAACATCAAATGTTGCAAATGCTCATACTCTTCCTATGAAGCCAATAGATAAACTATATGTTTGCTTCATCAAACTGACTAGTAGGAATTTATAAATAAGAAATGTTGTCCTCTAGAAATCTGAAATTCTCCGCACATTATCGGTTTCCCCAAACTTTTGAGCTAATAAACCCCTGGAAAAAGTTTCATATCTTTATTGCGCATCACCAAGATGGCAAAGAGCACGAAGACTGTCTACTCAACGATGCGTGACCATGCCTCGCTGTGGAGGCATCGAAGCTGCTTCCGGTAAAAGAAAGCGAGGACTTTGGATGGACCCAAACGCAGTTTTACGAATTTATTAAGATATTTGTCCTTAAAAACTCCGGAAGCAATAGAAATATGCACCGCGAGCTTTTAGGACAGAAGGACAGAGGACGACTAGGAGTCTTCGCGCATCCACGCATATGACTTTTTTCATTTCCGGCTAATATTTCAGATGAAAAAGTCTCTTTTTCGGAAACAATGACATTTTTTCGGACTATACCAGTTCGATGATCGTACATGTATACCTACGAAAGAGTTCGTTAACATTTATAGAATCGTGTCATGATACCATAGACGTATCTGAAAGCAGTTTTAGGATGCAACATTAGGTAGTGCTCTTAGGTTCGGGTCTCAAATGTGCTATTTCGGCAATTTTGCGACAAAAAGGAAAATACATCAACGCGATTTCTCCCAAGCAATTCCCATTGTTTTAATCGTTTCAGATATCCGTCATTTCAAGCACATGCATGTGGCCAGCTATGCCACAGTTTGTCACATCCAAGAATTGGACATTTGTCACATTTTGTCACATGCAAATATTGCATTTTTCGCATTTTGACACATGCAAATGATTCAGACTTCATCAAAACTCTCCCAAAATATACTGTTTCTGCAAAAATGTTACATTTTATTAATTTATTTTTCCTTTTTACACACGTTTTGGATAACTGATTTAAGTTTTCATCAGCAGGCTCTATTGCCGCCTCGGCGTTTTGAATGATGGCATTTGCAGCTTCTACTTTTACAATATCTGTACGGCTAGTACTGCAGGCCTCATGTAACATCTCTATTCCTGCATGCAATATTTTTTGGGCTTTTTCCTTCTTTTTGGTAATTTCCTCTTCATCAACAGACTTTTTTTGAGCCCTGTCATCCTTATAATTCTACAGATAGGTCATACATAAGAGGTTTCCCTCTTTATTGGTTGTATTTGTCACATTATTTTTGATTTTTTATAGAAATTGTCACATTTTATCACATAGGTTTCAAATTGTCACATTTTGTCACGTGGGCCACATTCCTGCAAGCATAAAATGTGTTGAATTTTTTGGGTAGGCGCAACATGGTATATTAAATTTAAATTGACTTTGTCATTAAATTTGATTGGAATTAAGCTACCCTATCGATACCAGAAACGCGTGATTTTTCAGGTTCATCCCCGCTCGGTCAAGCCTTACTCACTTTTTATTTATAGCGTCGGTGACGAGAGGAAATGATTAATTATCGGAGGAGAAAACGACGCACAAAAGTCAATAACAGCAAGACGCGTCGTGTCGTGCAGCAAATGGAAAACAAAAGCCAATTTTGGTCATAACCCTCTATACGTAAAAGAATCCGAGTCCATCGCAGTACCATCTTCAGCCGACTTATTGCCCTATTATTTCACTCACGATGCCCGTAGCAGTTTGAAGGGCCCGTTGTCTTAAAGACGATCTTTGCTTGCAGTGACCTGGCTACAACTACGAGACTATATAACCAATTAATTAAAAACACTCATCTTCTGACCATTAAATTCGCTTCAATGCGACTTATTCATAAGACATATATATACATATGGATAACGAATTCAACGTTTTACCGTCTAGCTATGCTTCATACATGGGGCCTACATGTACTAGTGTATAAAGTATGTGCAGTGTATATATGATCATGTAGATTATTGTGATACAATAAGCAGCATCTCGACAAATTATGAAATTCAACAACTTACACACATATACACACCACTTCATCCATTGCCAATTACTTCTGATTGGCCTCCAAATTACGAATTTATGAATATTATAAAGGTGAACGACATGGAAAAATCCATTCAAAATTATGTACCGATAAATTAACATGTCATAAATTAATGCAAGATATGCTTAAAATAGGGTTCCAAAAGTAATGCGCCACAATGGATGATGCAGTATCTCATAAGAATGGTCTCTTTGTTTACTTTATAGTCAGAATTACTAATTGCGATTGATGTATAAACTATATCGCATTATTTTCTCTCATTTCAGTACCCCCAAACATTAATGATTCTGAAACGAGTTCGGAGGTAAACGCCATGGAGTCCAGTCGAGTGGTTTTGAAGTGCAGGGCCAATGGGAATCCACCACCGACGATCATGTGGAGAAGAGAAGACGGAGAAATAATTCGCCTCGCAAACTCCAAAGAAGGTAAAAGTCTTACTATAGAGAAATCACTAGTGTGTGTGTTGTGTATTTGGGGGACACAGTGCCTAAAAGGCAAAATGGTGCCCGTGCAGAAGCGTAGGACGCAGACAACTATACTTAAAAATAGGAAAGAAAAGGAACAGGGCAAAATGGATAAGAGGAAAAGTAGAAACAGCATAAATATAAAGATCCTTTAACAAACGTTAGAGCAAGGAGACAAACCGAAACAACAGGGGGCAGAAAGGAAAGGAGGGGCCAGTCACCAGTTCCAAAGGAACGCCTTAAGTTAGCCAGTACGGGAGGACCGGCCGGGGTTGGGAGAGCGGGAGAACGTTACGCAGCGAGAAATCAGTAGTAACCATCAGCTAGCTGCTA
Source organism: Cylindroiulus punctatus (assembly GCA_034695085.1). Taxonomy (NCBI): domain Eukaryota; kingdom Metazoa; phylum Arthropoda; class Diplopoda; order Julida; family Julidae; genus Cylindroiulus; species Cylindroiulus punctatus. The sequence goes on along the minus strand of JAQFYZ010003827.1, from coordinate 4,348 downwards.
TAAAGTACTATAAAGCCGTTCATTCATCGCGGAATAATGAACCTATTATTATGTCCGAATAGTTGGCGATACAAAATATCTCAAAAATGGACAGGTTTTCATCTTGTTCACGCGCACACACTAGCTTTTCTCTTTGCTTCTCCTTTAACGCCAAACCGGAGCATTAATTAATAACAAAATTTGTCAACAATGAATGTTGTTCGCTACAAATGGGCCGGAAAGAAAAAGATAAAGATTAGGAAAAAGGGAAGGACTCGTTCGACGTAAAAGCACAATCGATAAATGCAACAACAGGGAATGACGTACGAGGTTTGCTCCCAACTATACGAAGAAGCGCATACTAAACGTAAGGCAAAAAACCCCTTCGGATAAGTACACCGTATAAGCAGCTACGTTTTTAGTCAGATTAGTGGGAGGAAATTAAATTTGGCAGCGAACAACGCACTATAATACCCATGTTCCACTGCATTTTCCTTGGCCGAAACTAGATTCATTTTGAAATGAAAACACTGAACTAATTTCGGAACGAGTTCCAGTATAGACGTGAGCAAATACGTAAGAATAACACCATCCCTTGAAAGTTAACCGAAGCTATCAATATGAAAATAATAATTTACCTTTTGAGAGAACTTAACACCTATCTCAAAAATTTAGATTGCAGAAGCAAATTTAGAAATTGTTTGGCCACGGTTTCAGAAGTTACAAACATGCCAATCCTGTGAAAATTATTGGGTTGCAAAATGCGTTAGTTTATTAGCTAAAACAGCACGCTTTAGTTGCAAATCGCAATTTTATAGGATTTGAAGGAACGGATAAACAGCATACATGAATGGCCGTCCCTTTTTATTACGTCAATAAATGTTCTTATATTTATAGCATGCCGGGACAGTAAATCCATACATCCATTTTCTCAGTCCACTCATCCACTGAGAAATGGATGAATGGATTTCTGGTAATACCAGTCCAGTTTGTGAGTTTCTGTAAATTTTGTTTTTACATGCCAGAACAGTACACTGTAAACCATTAAAGTAAAAATGCAGTTTGTGTGGGGTACAAATGTTTGCACCTTATTATAGGACTTGGGTACCTTAATTAAGAAATGACTCACATCCATGTCTGCTAATGACCTTCACTATGGAATGGATGCATTGGTCATCTTCTGACCCTTGTGGTTTTTGCAAAAATAAGGAAAAATAAGAAAAGAAAAAGAAAAGAAAAAATAAATGCAAATGTACCTTGGAGGATTATCATATATGTACCAAAGGAAGTAAATGATTTTTAAAACTTGTACCCGAAGGTACAGTATGAATGGGTACAAATGTGGACTCATATTTACCCCCTATAGGAACACATCTTAAGGGTACACATGCAATGAACATATGTACCCATAGGGTGTGTGTATATAGTTTGAAAACATTTGTTCCCTAAAGGTTTAACATTTGTAATTTTTCCGTTTAGAGTGTATTTCACGTACCTTCAGGAGTATGATAAGTTGTTGAATCTGAGGGTCAATTATCTGTGATAAGTTTACGTTTACACGTTTCCTAGCCAAATAACGTGAGCATCTTATCTCCTCGCAATCTATGCCTTAAATTCATCACCTCCTCACACTCTTCTACAGTTTTATTAAAGAAGTTCCTCCAGTCGATGTTGCCTGTCGCCGGCATGTGGCCAGCTATGTTACATTTTGTCACATTTTGTCACATTTTGTCACATCCAAGAATTGGACATTTGTCAGATTTTGTCACATGCAGATGTTATGCAATTGATTCTTAGTTCACCAAAATTCTCCCAAAATCTGCAAAAATGTAACATTTTATTAATTTATTTTTCCTTTTTACACAAGTTTTGGATAACTGATTCAAGTTTTCATCAGCAAGCTCTATTGCCACCTTGTCGCTTTGAATGAAGGCATTTGCAGCTTCTACTTTTACAATATCTGTGCAGCTAGTACTGCAGGCCTCATGTAACATCTCCATTCCTGCATGCAACATTTTTTGGGCTTTTTCCTTCTTTTTGGTAATTTCCTCTTCATCAACAGACTTTTTTTGAGCTCAGTCTCCCTTATAATCATACACGAAAGAGGTTTCCCTCTATTTGTTGCATTTGTCAAATTATTTTCCATTTTTTACAGAAATTGTCCCATTTGTCACATCGGCCACATCCCTGCTGTCGGTCTCATGGTTGCTGATGGTTTTGTATTAAGTGTCCATGGCTAACGAGCTAACGTCGTTCTTAACTTAAATTTCAGTTTTCAACGTGAGTGGCGAAGTGTTGGAAATCCCCAAAGTCAGTCGTCTCCACATGGGATCCTACATGTGCATCGCGTCCAACGGTATCCCCCCAAGGGTCAGCAAAAGAGTCGTCCTCAAGGTGGACTGTGAGTACATCAGCAACATTTTCATATTTTATATATACAGTATTGGCCATAACATTTGCAACTGGGTGATAAGAATGTTAAAGTGAAGAAAAAAATTTTGTATGTAATCCAAGAACAAAGCATTAAGTTAGTTACACATACATTCCATCGATTCAATAACAAAGAGAAAAGAGTGAAAAGTAATGCATAAATATTACAAGATCATAAGGAATGTAAGGAATACAATTTTGCACAGGCCAAAACAAGTGCAACTCAGCAAGAAACATGCAAATTCGTGATAGGATTTCACCCTTGCATCAAGAAACATATTAGATTACAAATGTTATTAAATTTAATCTCTCGTTACATCAAATACTTGAAAAAGCCTGGAAGGAGATCCCATAACAAACTATGATAAACTTAATTGAATCAGTGCCATCCCCGTGCAAAACAGTGATTCAAAACAATGGTTTTGCAACAAAATATTAAGAAAAACTTTATTTATTTTGAAACTGAAATCTGAGTTGCAGTTGTTTTGACCAGGGCAAAACTATGTCATTTGCATTACTTATGATTTTGTAATAAGTATACACTTTATTTCATTCTTTTTTCTTTGATGTTTAATATACAGAATGCATGTGTAACTAACTTAATGCTTTGTTCTTGGATTTAAGTCAGATAAATATTTTTTTCTCAACTTTTAACATTTTTACCACCAGTTGCAAATGTTTTGGCCAATACTGTACATAAACATAGCGACGTATAATAGTATATACTGTACTTCGTTCAATGTTCAAAACGCTTTTCCGTATCCCTTCGGGCAACATGGTCGTCCATCTCGATTTAAGTGCGTATTTGGCGTAAAAACTGAACTGAAAGGATGACTAATTAAAGGCAACAATCCATCTCAAATCGAGGCTAAAAGTTCAACAATTACGAATGGGGCTTTGTGATCGCTGAATGCGATTTCCATCCAACTTAATGCACGAAATCAGTTCGTTTTGAATACGCTTAGACAGATGCCAAACATCTTTTATGATTAGAAGTTTGTATAGCTCGCTCATAATTGAAGGCTTTATAGATATCGAAGCGTGCCCGGGGTTATTTTTATACAGTCGGCAGTGTATCAGTAACGAAAATATTAGGGAGATAATCTGTATAGGCAAAGATGCTTACCCGCTCCTCATGAGAATACACGCAATAACAGTACCATCGAGTGCACTTTCGTCAAAGACGAATAAAAAGATGGGCGGAATCAGCCCTTATGGGTCTGCGTTTCAGGGTGTTTATATTGAAAGAGGATGCATTATACAGTATTTATTATACGTCGAATTGGCGCAGAATGCTCTCGGCGGATGAAGAGTGGATCGATGTACTGCCGGTCACTGTATCGAGTAAATCCACCTTTCGTCTCAAGATTCTGATTCCGAAATTCGTTAGTAACTGATGAATTATGAAAGACGCGATCTCCTCAACCGTAAGTCAACGTAGCATGCACTGATACTACGTTTCATATTGTACGCTCGCGTACCAAACGGTTACCACTGATAGGGTGCCATATATAGTAGAACCTGTCTTAACTTATACTGTGTAAACTTATAACCTCCATAACCTAATATCAGCGGCCGGTCCCGAGGTCGTCCCCATGCTTGATTAATGTCCCTGCCTAAGTCAATAACCTGTCTAAACCGATAGGTTATGCCCGGTCCCTACAGTATTGACTTAGACAGGTTCTACTGTAACACATTTTTTACTATTTTATCGAAGCAGCCCCATTTTAATACCTATTCCCCAATATACAGTGTGAACCAGATGCATTGGCCTTCCAAATATCTTTGAAACCACTGGTGTTAGGTAAAATGTGCCTTGTGAAATCCCACGCAGCGGGTCATCTTCATGGCGTATGCCATTACAGATTCTAAACCGAAGGAGATAGAGCAAAACGTCAAATTAGAATGTTGCTCAGCGTTGCATATTTAGTGTAATGGC
>JAQFYZ010003826.1:0-12505 GCA_034695085.1 Cylindroiulus punctatus | reverse complement strand
TTCACAATGTGCAGTTGCAAATGTTATCAAACGCGGTATTAATGGAGACACCAGAAAATATCCTGGGAGAGGAAGTTGTTTGTCAACCAGAACCAAAAGACAGATTTGCTCACTTGCAACCCGTGCACGGCTATCAGCAAACAGTATAAAACAATCCTTGGGTCTGTCCTGCTCACGGCATACTATTACACGTGTTCTGCACAAAGAACCAATGCAGAGATATGCTAAGTTGAAAAGAAAACCACCACTCACACAAAAGCACAAGGATGCACATTTAGCCATGGCAAAGAAAATCATGTCGTGGACATATGACTGGCACTCTGTCATTTTTTCAGATGAAAAGCAGGTTAATTTGGATGGTCCAGATGGATGTCAACACTATTGGCATGATATTAGAAAATCTGGCGATGTGCAAATGAGCAGACAAATGGGTGGTGGAACAGTCATGGTACGGGCAGATTTTTCTTTGCAAGGAAAGACTCATATCACGTTTGTTGGCTCAAGAATGAACTCTGAAGTCTATACTGCTGTTGTAGAGGATCAACTCTCTGCATATGGTGAAATTCTGGGAGGTGAAAATTTCATGTTCCAGCAAGATAATGCCCCTTGCCCCACCTCAAGGTTCACAAAAGCAGGTTTCAACGAGCACAATATTGAGGTTTTCCCATGGCCAGCTCAATCACTACAGTTAAACCGAATTGAAAACCTGTAGGGGCTTCTTGCCCGACGTGTTTATAAAGATGGATGACAATTTTCAAATATAAATGAACTGAAAACAGCAATTGTCACTTCATGGGAAAAGATCGCAGATGATACCATTCTTTCATTAGTTGATTCAATGCCTAGTGGTATTTTCGAAGTTATAGCTAGTCACGGTAGATACACTAAGTATTAATTGTTTTCGTTAATGATTTGCAATGCTCTTTTCGCTTTCTAACGTTGTGAACTTATAATTGTATCAATGTACATTTCGACATTTTTGGGGTTCTCTTTGCAAATATTCTATAAAAATGGATAATTTTTGGTGGACATTCGTCCAATGTGAGCCTGATTATGTTATTCTTGTTTCATTTATGTTGCTGTAATGGTACTTGAATACATTTAGTTTTTCTGGTGAACTTATAATTCTGTCCAGCACTGTAAGTCTCTAGTAAGTACTGATGTCAAAGAATGACTGCATCTCACATGGGAAAATTATGAATAAAGTGGTTAAACATGCATCATGTCTATTTTTTAATGGCAAAGTGGGGGGGGAGAAAATTTAAAATGGTAATGTAATTTTTAGGGGTAGGGGTAAGGCTGTTGGTTACACTGTGTTACAAGGCGGGGGAGGGGGGTGAAAAAGGAAAAAATGTGGTGACGTAACTTATGTACGCCCATATTTGCGTTCTACTTATAATGATTACTATGAACCAATGCAAAACGTTATAATTACGTGGTGCATTTAAATTTGAGAAAGAACGTGTAATTTGGGACGCTTAAAAACCACAATTATTCAGTTTAGTTACAGGCAGTTGAAACCACAAGTGCATCTACGAGTTCGAATATACGTAAAATAGTGAATCAGTATCATCCACCATTCCACCTTTTTTATTATTACCATGCTAATTTATACTTTGCCATCAAAATCTTCAAATCTAGCCATGCGAATTCCACCCACTTAGACAATGTTTAGCACTTTATAACTTTGTATACATGTTCGATCCTGGTGACAATACTTCTTTCCAGGCATTTTGTGAGACCTTGGGTTCGCCCAGGTCGAACCTTCCACAAATTGCCCTCTGACGTATTTTATTGACTTTGACCTTACCTACCGCTAGCCTAGGTCCAGTTTTAACTGGAACAGGCTCACACAGCACGCTACTCTGACCCTTGGCCCTAAATACTCGTTTTTGCCCATTGCCTCGGGTCATGGCATGCTAGACAGCCCAAATTTTATTTGCCAAATTATTTTTCTTTTCTTCTTCGTAATCAAAATCGACATCTCACTTTTATTTTTACTTTTATGACGTCACCCCTTGCTTTTCGACTTCCTGGACACCATCTTTGTTTTTGAAAGGAAGTTGGTCAGTTGGTCCAGAGCTAGCTACAGAGCCAGATGCAGGTTCAGCTTGGACTTGCCATAGTAGCTACCCTGCAGTCCTTCACCACATTGAGATGGCCTCCAATACCCTGACTGACCTGAGGATAGTGATACTCTTCGGTGAGCATGTTTGAAAGAAAAACAAATGAAAGAATTTATATTTTGAAATTTCGTTTGTTCCCTGGCCTGTTGTGTCTGCAAGTGATCTGGAACTTTTCTCGGCTAACCCAGAGCTCGGATCAATTCTTTTTGCATCGAATTTTCCCGCTCCATGCTGTGCTTGCGATTGAAACTGTGCTTTGGCCCTTATATTGTGCCCCTTATAGCCAGCATGCCACGCAAATGCCTCTTGCCTTGATGTCCTCGTCACCCGGATTCTCGTATCCAAGGACGTATCCCAATCCTGCTCCTGAAATCGAGGCCTACTATTCCAAGGAGAGAAGGATTTCCTCATGACTGACTCGTTTCATCGTGCAGGCTCCGGCAAATGCTCATAGCCTTTCTCTGTCAGACCCGAGCCTTCTGTGTTACCTCCTGCTGCAGCTGTCGAATCCTGGCGGACCTCGTCGTTCGTGACTTCACATCACTTGACAGACCTCGCCGTCCATGGGTGCAAGACTGCATCAAGCTACGGTATGTGCGCCCGTGTTAACCACGACTGCCGGACTTCCTTAAGTTAAGCCGACTAGAGCCATCAGCTCGAAGGAGTTTGTTGCTACACGGAAGCAGTCCCCAACCAGGTTCAGCAGCGCTCTAAAAGAACTTTAGTCTAACGAGGAGGAACCTAGGACTAATGCGGTTTGATCGAACATTTTCTTTCTTTGTTTGAAGCTATAATTTTTGATACCAGCATTAACTATTTGATTGTGCCTCTTTCTCACTTTTTCGGTATTTCATTGTTTCATTGAACAGAGTGATTCCTTAATTTGTTTTGACAGTTAGGACCTTGACTTCTTCGACCTTATTCATTTGCGCGAATTTCACTCGTCTATCACACTGATATTCCGAGAAACGTCCTAGATCATTAAAACTTCTCTTAGCACAATCAATTCATTGCTCAGTCTCACATGCCCAACGAAACCTGAACCCCTTCGCTACAGACTTCCACTGTGCCACTCGACTCCCGGTCTCACACATTTCATCAGATATCTTTTCAATTAGGGGCAGGGGTAAGGCTGTTGGTTACACTGTGTTACAAGGAGGGGGAGGGGGGCGAAAAAGGAGAAAATGTGGTGACGTAATTTATGTACGCTCCCAAACTCCCCAATTACTTAATTAAAATAAATAAATCAGTATAACTGAAGACAGGTTATACTTTATATGGAATATGAAAATATGGGAATGAGAATATGGGGAAATATTTGGGCCCTTTAGTGGGAGATTATTGTTTTGGCCAATTTCCCCTTTTGTGGTTGCTTTGGCGCCTGCCACGCACCACCATAATGTCGGGGTCACTGTTTTATTTTTATATTTTTAAACTGCACCATTTGGAAACAAATTATGTTACATTGAATTGAAGCTGAAAATAACAGTGGATGTAAAATGTAAAATTTGGTGAGAAATTGTGTTATATTCCATGTAAATTGCAACATTTGGTGAGAAATAACATGAAAACTGAACAGAATATAGTGAGAGATTTACTGGAAACTTAAAACAATTGACGAAAAATGGTTAGTAAGCTAAAAGAAGTTTTGTTACATTAAATGGATGATAAATAAATGCATTGAATGCAAACTGGAAAATTGGAAAGAGATTGAATGGAAACTAAAAGTGGTTATAAATTTAATTTTAATGTTAACAATTAAATTTTAAAATAAAAAAAGCTGGGAATTGAAGTTATGTGGAATAAATGACGGTAGCCATTGAACGAAAACTGCAAATATTGTTAGATACATTATGTGAATCCCGTGGAAACTGCAAATTTTGGTGATTTATTATCATTTTAAATTGAATGGAAGCTGACAAATATAGTAAATGTAAAGTGCAACAGTTGGTGAGAAATTGAATCGGAGCCAACAAGTTATGAGATATTGATTGGAAACTGCAGAATTTGGTGAAAAATTGAACTTCTGTTAACTTACTAACAATTTATTGCCAATTGTTTTGACTTTCCAATCAATCTCTCACTATTCTTTTCAGTTTCCATTCAATATCTCATTACTTTTCGGCTTCGATTCAATTTCTCACTAACTTTTGCACTTTACATTAACTATTTTTGATTGGAAACTGCAGAATTTGGTGAAAAATTGAACTTCTTTTAGCTTACTAACAATTTATCACCAATTCTTTTGACTTTCCAATCAATCTCTCACTATTCCTTTCAGTTTTCATTCAATATCTCATTACTTTTCAGCTTCGATTCAATTTCTCACTAACTTTTGCACTTTAAATTACTATTTTTTTCAGCTTCCATTCAATTTATGTTTTGCATTTTACATTCACTAAGTGACCATGCTCAGCTTCAAATCTAGTGAGCCAAATTCCACCCATTGTCATATAATTTTTTAATATCACTTTAGAACTTTGCATACATGTTCATTCCTGGTGACAATACTTTTTTTGTTACTCATTTGGGATAGTTAATGGTGTGGAACTTGAGGTTGGTACCGGTACTTCTTATCACTTGATATCTAAACTAATATAAACTGACCCACTCAAAAACTTTTTCTTACTTTAGAAGTTTGTATGCTTGTTTGTTCCTGGTAACAATACATCACTCCACTCATCTGAGATACTTAGTGGTGTGGAACTTAAGCTTGGTACCAGTACTTTTCACTTGATATCTAAACTGATATAAAACGACCCACTCAAAAAAAATTCCCACTTTAGAACTTTGTATGCGTGTTTGCTCCTGGTAACTATACATCTCTCCACTAATCTGGGATACTTAGTGGTGTGGAACTTAAGGTTGGTACCAGTACTTTTCACTTGATATCTATACTAATATAAAATCATTGAAAACTCAATTGTTTGCATCAATAGGAGTCAAATTATCTGGTATCATCCCAAGCTTTGTGGCAAATTTGGCATCAAATGCCTATGCTATCACATGCTGAGCCTATGGCATTTCTTATATAAGGCTTACCTAGATCAGAAAACCATATACATTCTGTGCAAATGTTCCTGTTTTCATCTCACTCCCTTGTAATCATGTTCACATCTTAATATATAGGTTGTAGGTGCAGTGATGGAAGATTGTGGCATTTTTGGCAGAGAAGACAGGACAGTGGAAGGAAACTTTCACTCAGCGAAAGAGACGCTTACAAAAGGCAAGGAACACATATCATGCCATGCGAGCTAAGTAAACCGTTCATGAGAGGCAGCAGAAACTTGCAAAAAAACAGAAAGGGGACATTACAATGGAAACGAAGATTGGATGATGACAGTGAACTCCATGTGCATCCTTCATCACAATACAATATTGCTACATCAGAATTTGATCATGCAATTAATATCTTCTGTGATCGCATCTGTGATGTCTGCACAAAGAGATGCTACCCTAAGCAAGTTTCCAATGTTAATCCCTCTGAGGCTGCACTGTCCTACTTGCCTGTTGAGTTAACATCAAAGACTGTCTTGCTACTTTGTTTCCGCTGCAAAACACATTTGACCAGCCGAAAGACCACATCACCTCCTGAAGCTTATTGGAATAATTTTGATCCTGAACCTATACCTCATCAAATTTCAGCATTGACTGAGCCTGAACGCCGCCTTCTCGCAAGAATAATTCCATTTGTGAACATTGTCAAGTTCAATGGTGTGTTTGGACAGTATGGTTTCAAAGGTCAGGCAGTGCTTTTTGCCCAAGATATCTTTGAAGTCACTGAGAAGCTACCAAACATGCTACCAAGATCTACTTGCAATACTGGGATGGTGGTTGTAACAGAACGTCTTGAAAATCTCAACATTACTCGTGAGTTTTCAATATCCAGAGATAGATTGTATGCTGCATTACACTGGCTGGTCAACGATAATCCACTATACAAGGATGTCACCATTGATGCGAATGTCACTATTCATCAAATGGATTCATCAAAAAACTGGAATCACGTGTCAACAGTGATAATTCTGATCATACTGCTTACAAGGCTATTAACAAAGCTTCCAGGATACTTCATGCATCATGGCACCAGCAAGATCAGGCTATATCCACATCAGGCTATGCAGGTGTTCAGTGTTGTGCTATGGTACTGGCCAACATTGTAAGAGAATCAATCAATCAACCAGAACATTGGCAGACAAACATGTTGAATATCAATATGATAGCGGGAAATCATATTTATGCAAACATCAGGATTTTAACACGTGACAATTTTGCTGCCCACCCCATCTTTGAAACTGGATATCTCGCCATTCGCAACTTTGATGTCATCAAGCAACATTTCGTCATGTTTGGCAAGTCTTTCAAGATAACATACGAAAACGACACAGACCTCTTTGGCATATTAAATGCAATGATGGCAACATTGGGATGACTACTTCAAGCTCTTCAAACATTGTTCCAGAATCACCATGCAGGAATTCTCATATCATCAGGAAAGTCATTTGGTGTCATGCACTACCATCAAAAGTTTTACTTTACTGACTCACATTCCTGTGGTCCAAAAGGAGCTACAGCCCCACTGCATGGAAAAGCATGTGTCATTGAATGTGACACTATTGAAGAATTTTAAAGAGTATGCCAATGTGCCACTGGATCAAGAAATGTACAATTTACAATTGACTATATTGAAGTTCATGTCAACAACATTAGAAATGAAGGATTTCAAGAGCCTGCTTTGATACCTTTGCTGTGACATGCTGTCAGTGAATATGCCATCACAACAAGAACCACATCCACAGACAAGCCACACCCCAATGCATTCACAAATAACAACAATCCCTCTGATGACTTCACTTATGGTTCCCATTGACTGCTTGCAGCCTGATGTTGAAGAGGAGTTGGTTGTAGCCAATAGGCTCAATTAAAACAGACGCAAGACAAAGGACAACATTGTGAAAAATGTTGTGATTATTGACAACCAGGAGCCGTGGTTGGCCGCAAACTTAACTTTATTAAAAGAAGTGGTCCCCGGCGCACATCTTCACAGGTGAACATCAGCATGGCAAGTGAAGAGAACCAAGATGGCGCCAGGGCAGCAAAATAAAAAGGTCAGCTGACGACCCGTCAGCTGACCGGTAGCACCACGTGTTCCGGGTGCATGTGGTCTTGGGCCAAAGGGAGGGGGGAATTCAAAAAGGGAATTAAATAATATACACCTTTTTGAACCTGTCGACAGAGATGGACATCTCTGTCGTGCATCGTCCTAATTTTCATACTACAAATTTAGAAGCCCCCCGACCTCTTTCTAAACCCCTAAATCCCCAATTGCTATCAAAAAAAGCATACGATTAGAAAGCTGAGGAATTTGCATGGTACCACCTCTTTCCCTATGGAATCAATCACTTTAAAGAAAATCGTCCTGTGAAGATATCCCCATTGGATTACTTCCAACTCAGAGTCCTTGGATCTGATCAGTGTTTCCAGGGAAATAACTTTCTCTTCTATGTTCTCTCCATGTTTGAATACCATCGTGTAAAGGCGACTATTGCAGCATGTGGGAAGAAAGTTCAAGGCCAAGATGGAAAATTTGCGGATTTACATCTTTACTTAAGAAACATACGGGGATCTGCAGTATACTGGCGTAAAACACTCAATGAACTGATTGCACAAATAAGGTGCCTGGGTCCACCAACCCACTTCATTTCTTTCAGTTGTAATGACTTGAACTGGTTGGATATGCGAAGAGCTCTCTTGTTGGCCGATGGTAGACATCTTGATGATCCAGCGAAACTGACCATTTATGAAACACAACGACTCATTGCACATTATCCAGTTGTTGTTAGCAGACACTTAATGGTCAGTGTTAATTCATTAATATCGTTAATCAGAAGACAATGTTCTTGGTGGGAGAGTAAAAGATTTCTGGTGGCGTGTGGAATTTCAGAAGCAAGGAAGTCCACATTTACACATGGTCATTTGGATGGATAATCACCCTTCCTTCAATACACCTGAAGGAATTAAGAAGATTGAAGAAGTCTGCTCGTGTGACATGCCATTAAAGGATTCCAAGCTCTATGACCTTGTTCGTAAATGCCAAGTTTATCATCATACCGAAACATGCCACAGGATGGACTCTACCATTATCTGCAGATTTGGCTTTCCACGCCGAGAGTGTGATGAAACTCGAATTGTAGCGCATTCGTCTTATGGCTTCATTGATAGTGGAGGCCGGATATGTCTGCTGAAGCGACGCAAAGAAGATAGATGGGTGAACAATTACAATCCTACCCTTCTTGGAATGTGGAAAGGGAACATGGATATCCAGCCATGTGGGTCTAATGATGCAACTGCGTTCTACATTGCCAAGTATATGTCAAAGGCTGAGACAATAGGACTTGATAGTGGTGTGGCACGAGCAATTCAACAAATCCAACATGATCAAGGAACAGATATGCGCATATTGAATGAACGCCAAGTCTCTGCATGTGAATGTGCATATAGATTGTGTCATCTCAACCTCAGAGATACATGTAGTTCAAGAAAATGTGTGTTCCTGAACACTCGAATACCAGAACAACGCTACAAAGTGCTGAAATTTGATGATGCTGGTCAAGCAACTGGATATTGCGCAAACATGTTCGATAGATATATGAAGCATCCAGCAGAACATAGGGACTATGACTTCAACAACATGAGTCTCATCGAATTTGCCATGCTATTTGAGCCATTTTATACCAAGAAATGTGGTGACACTTTTGCAGAAAGTGTAGACGAAGAATGCAGTAGAAGATGCATATTACCCACAACATCAGCAACAGAAACGTCTCATCACCTTGAGTAACAAATAAAAGATGGCCATCAGAAACGTCCCAGCTGTCGTTCGTGTGCCATTCTTTATGGCAACCTCAGATCCAGACAACTACTACTATAGTCTCCTTGTCCAATACGTGCCGCATCGCTTAGAAGGTCAACTTCTTGAAAATTATCAATCCACAAAAGAAGCTTTTACAGCCCGAGAGCAACAACTCAAGGAAATGAGTGCATTTATGGAACTGTATTGCCGTCGTGACAAGCAGTTGGAGACTGCCTTCAATCAAGTCAATGCGTTTTAAATTCTTGATGAACCACACCCAGAAATTATAGACGAAGTTGAAGTGGAGCCTGAAGAACAGGCAATGAATATGGGACAACATGCAATCTACATGACTATCACAGCAAGTATCCTGGCCCAAATAAATGGAAGCAAACATCGTGAACGACTGTTTATCACAGGTGGTGCAGGCACTGGAAAGACGTTTGTTTTCAACCTTCTGAAGAACCAAGCGAATCAGTGCTATGGCAGGAGTGCAGTTACGGACTGCTGCATTGACAGGAGTAGCTGCACGCTTGGTAGGAGGTTCAACATTGCATTGTATACTTAAGCTGCCTGTACAGAAGGATGGAAGAATTGTCTACATGCCACTCCTGTCAGGCAACTTCTTGTGCATAATGCCAACATTTTGGACTGGGGTTGAATTCTTCTTTATTGATGAGGTATCGATGGTGCCCTATGAAATGCTCTGCATGATTGACTCCCGCCTTAAACAATTGAAGAATAGCGAGGAGTTCTTCGGAGGTATCAATGTACTACTGTTTGGAGACCTCATGCAATTACCACTAAGCCGAGGACATTAGATATTCAACCAGCCTATTTGAATGATACCAGCTAAACATCTTTAGAGACTCTTTACATTAGTAGAATTAAAGGAGAATTTGCGTCAGCAAGGAGACACCACATTTGTTGATATCCTCAATGCTTTGAGACTTGGTGAACTGAAGATTTCACATCTTTCCATACTAATATAGAAGCATTTTTTTTTAAATTTTATTTTTTTAAATCTTTTTTTTAAAATCTCTTGGTCTCTAATGTCGATCTATATTCTATCTACTAATGGAGAAGGTTAACCATGATGCGGTTGGTCAATTTGCAATTCAAGATGCACTTCGTATATATCCCACAATCAGCAAGTCCTAAACTACTACAAAGCCAACAATACTCCAATTTTTAACATCAAGTCACAAGATCAGTTGCTGTTTGCAACATGAAATGCCAATGCTGTAAGTGTTAAGGATATCATACCAGCCGACATTAACAAAACTGGTGGCTTTCCTAAGGAATTGGAAATCTTCGTAGGAGCTAAGGTGATGCTGAGGAAGAACATCAATCCCTTGCAAGGTTTGGTGAATGGAGCTATTGGACACATCTCTGAAATCATCTGGCCATACTTTCGTCGTGCTCAAATGTATGCTGAGGACATCCCATCAGTCTACATCGATTTTCGAAAGGATGGCATACATCTTATTGCACCACAATCAGTGCAGTTTCCTGCCAAATACAGTTATGACACTGTTGAAAGAAGAATGCTACCACTGGTCCTGTCATGGGCTTTCACAGTTCATAAAATGCAAGGAAGCACAGTAACTCATGCAGTGGTGGATCTTGGAAAGAAACTGTTTGCCGAAGGTCAGGCATACGTTGCTCTCAGCAGAGTTAAATCTTTTGATGGCCTGCAAATTGAAGATCTAGACCCATCAAAGCTCTTAGGAGTGAAGCCATGCAACAAATGTGCTCTAGATGAAATGACTAGAATGCAAAACTACATCAGCTGCACAACACATTCTCCAACATACTCTTAACACAAATTAAACCCTTTCATCCCTTCTGTGGGCATGGCAAACCTCCTGTAATGGCCAAGTTAAGGTGTTCTTTTTGAACTGGGGATTGCCTTCCATACTCCATATGACGACTACAATGGACTACTGTTACAGGACTTATGGGAATAACACACTTTCTGCATTCTATTGCACAACAGGTCATTAGATAAACTGTGGGCATTCTGTGGATGTCTCAATGTTCTACTGTTTGGAGACTTCATGCCATTACCACCAATCCGGGGACATCAGCTATTCAATCAATGTATTTGGAGGATACCAGCTACACATCTTTGAAGACTACATTAGCAGAATTGAAGGAGGATTTGCATCAGCAAGAGGACAACACATTTCAACGTGATTATCTCTTGATCGCCTGCAAATTCAAGCCCTAGACCAATCAAATCTCTTTGGAACGAAGCTATGCAACAAAGATGCTCTAGTTGATACTACATCAGGTGAAGCACACCTTCTGCAAGATAGTGTTAACTGCAAATCCAACTCTTTCCACCAAACTGTGGACATGGCAAACCTCATGTAATTAGAAACTTCAGGTGTTCTTTTCAAAATGGGCACAACCGTGACAAGACCTACAGCACATCACACTTTCTGCACCTCATGCAATTACCACCAATCTGGAACGTCAGCTATTCAACCAATGTATTTGGAGGATACCAGCTACACATCTTTGGACACCAATTTAGCAGAATTAAAGGAGGATTTGCATTAGCAAAAGGACAACACATTTCAACATGATTATCTCTTCATGGCCTGCAAATTAAAGATCTAGACCCATCAAAGCTCTTAGGACTGAAGCTATGCAACAAAGATGCTCTAGATGAAATGACTAGAATGCAAAACTACATCAGCTGAACAACACATTCTCCAACATACTCTTAACACCAATTAAACCCTTTCAACCCTTCTGTGGGCATGGCAAACCTCCTGTAATGGCCAACTTAAGGTGTTCTTTTTGAACTGGGGATTGCCTGCCATACTCCATATGACGACTACAATGGACTACTGTTACAGGACTTATGGGAATGACACACTTTCTGCATTCTATTGCACAACAGGTCATTAGATAAACTGTGGGCATTCTTTGGATGTCTCAATGTCCTACTGTTTGGAGACTTCATGCAATTACCACCAATCAGGGGACATCAGCTATTCAATCAATGTATTTGGAGGATACCAGCTACACATCTTTGAAGACTACATTAGCAGAATTTAAGGAGGATTTGCATCAGCAAGAGGACAAGGAAGACCAGATAACTGTAGTTGAGCAGCTACGTCTGTGTCCAGAAGAGTCACCGTGGATCTTCACACACACAGCACAGGTCTTCAACTCCATTCCATTATGGCTCAGGACTACTGGAAGAATACTAAGCAGAACTTCAGGCTGACATTTGGGTCTCAGGAAACCTGAAAATTTCTTAGCTGCAGAATTCAGTGGCTTGTTTCCATCATTAGGTTCTGCTGGAGGTTCGTTTTTCTGTCTAGTTTTGTCACTGTGGAGCAGACGGTGATGTTGATAGTGGCATCCGTTCACTGCACATTTTTGTTTCCTGCCGCAATCCAATGATCTGTGCTTGGAACTCAGGCAGGAGAAACATCGTTTTGTGTCTTTAACCCACTGTAAACGCTTTGCAGGAGCTGTCTTTTTGAAGGAGAAACAATCCAAAAAA